>ONZH01028469.1:0-134377 GCA_900303285.1 Rhinella marina | reverse complement strand
TCTGCAGTCAGGACAGGAATACACTCCAGCTGCCTCCTGTACATCCAGCGCACTCACAATACACGAGCGGCAGAAGTTGTGTCCACATCTCAGGGATACGGGATCTGTATAGAGGCTCAGGCAGATGGAGCAGTCCAGCTCGGCCTCAGATCAGCAGATGCCATCGTGGTACGGAGGAGCAGGAATCGAAAGTGAAAATGTCTCTTCCCATAAGAGGGCGGAGAGCTCCGGGAGAAGAATTAACCCCTGCAGTCCTGTATGTTCGACGTGACTAACACTATGTTTTGTACAGTTGTGGCTTCCTTATCTTTTTGTTATAATAAAGAAATGTCTGATATATGGGAATATTTATATGTTCTGCTCTTAGAATACATCGACTGGAGGAACATATGATGATTGGTAGAAGAACCTGCTAATTACATAATGCACACCTCAGCTGCTGCAGAACCTCATAATTCACACCTCAGCTGCTGCAGAACCTCATAACACACACATCAACAGCTGAAGACCTTCTTTATGAATACAATGAGGGAATTTCATATCAAAAAGGAACCTGCAACTTACACACCAAAGAGGTTCTGCAGCAGCTGTAGTATCTATTGTAAGCAATAATACGGAAAGTTAAAAGACTATTAGAAGTCACCGAGGCTTCCCATGACCTGTGGGAATGGTGCTTAGCCTGCGGTCCTAAATGGTTTTGTACATTATGGGGTCTCCTGGTGACAATATTGTTATAATTAGTTTTGGGAAGGGGGATTACTAGAAAGGACAGAATCACCCCAAAATATAGACTCAGAAATGAATATATATCTTGGACTAGCCCCCTAGAGACATGTGTACCCAGAATACGTACAGAACCCAAAATAACGGCCCTCAGACCCCCTAAATAAGCACGTTCCTGACACTTGCACTCTGCTCCTCTGTGCAGTATCAACTCACGGCTTGAGGACCTGCGCAGATACGGTCATGTGACTAGAGATGAGCGAAGTATGGAAAATCCGATTCTGCTGCTTCGCCAAATTTCACAAAAGAAATTACTTAGTCACAAAGCAAATTTCTTTGAATGTAGCGGGCGCAATGACGGGGAACGGATCATTGAATCCCTCAGGTGTCGGTCGCGTTCATCGTGGTAATCTGAGGCTTACATTTAGGCCTGTCAGGGATTAATCAGGGTCCCCCAAAAAAAAAAAAAACTCAACTTAGCCATTTGATTGCATAGAGGCCTGTCGCGGCCATCTTGATTGAAGACACGTTACACAATCTCGCACATAGTGACGAGGTGACATTACTATGTTTTTTTGTTTTTACCGCCATTTCAGGAAAAATTAATTTGTTACCACTAAGAGCGAGGAAATTCGGCTTCAAGGGGAATCAACTTTTTCCTGAAGTTCGTATCAAAGTCAATTCGTTTGACTTTGATTTGCTCAACTTTATGTGTCACCGTACTTATTCAGGTCCTTCAACACTAACAGGCCGGAACACATTTTGGATCATTGAACGTAACTGTTTCCTGGTGACCGCAGTAAACGTAAAATTTGGCCAATCTTCATCTACTCCTCGTCCCGGCTCTTCAAGAACATCCACTAAATAATGTGTCAAAAGGGGAAAAACTGCAGTCTGGAAAGGAAGCACTTCCTGTAAAGTCACATGGTGTATCACATGATTGTTCTTCAGCCAGTCAGTGGTTAGAAAAGAATCACATGATCCAACCTACATTTCCTCTTTCTTAGGAGTCCTGTATTGTTTATTATCTCATGACCCTTTCAGAGCTGCTGACTGAGATCTGAGAGGGATCATGTGAGGTCTCTACAGGCTCCACCACAGGACCAGGGGCTGCTCTGGGGCCATTCTGGGGATGTGATTGTACCCACTGATATACAGTGGGGAAAAAAAGTATTTAGTCAGCCACCAATTGTGAAAGTTCTCCCACTTATAAAGATGAGGTCGGACTGTAATTGACATCATAGGTAGACCTCAACTATGAGAGACAACATGAGAAAACAAATCCAGAAAATCACATTGTCTGATTTTTAAAGAATTTATTTGAAAATTATGGTGGAAAATAAGTATTTGGTCAATAAGAAAAGTTCATCTCAATACTTTGTTCTATATCCTTTGTTGGCAATGACAGAGGTCAGACGTTTTCTGTCTTCACAAGGTTGGCACACACTGTTGCTGGTATGTTGGCCCATTCCTCCATGCAGATCTCCTCTAGAGCACTGATGTTTTGGGGCTGTCGCTGGGCAACACGGACTTTCAACTCCCTCCAAAGGTTTTCTATGGGGTTGAGATCTGGAGACTGGCTAGGCCACTCCAGGACCTTGAAATGCTTCTTACGAAGCCACTCCTTTGTTGCCCTGGCGGTGTGCTTGGGATTATTGTCATGCTGAAAGACCCAGCCACGTTTCATCTTCAATGCCCTTCCTGATGGAAGGAGGTTTGCACTCAAAATCTCACAGTACATTCCTTCATGTACACGGATCAGTCGTCCTGGTCCCTTTGCAGAGCAACAGCCCCAAAGCATGACATTGCCACCCCCATGCTTCACAGTAGGTATGGTGTTCTTTGTATGCAACTCAGCATTCACTCTCCTCCAAACACGACGAGTTGTGTTTCTACCAAACAGTTCTACTTTAGTTTCATCTGACCATATGACATTCTCCCAATACTCTTCTGGAACATCCAAATGCTCTCTAGCAAACTTCAGACGGGCCCGGATATGTACTGGCTTAAGCAGGGGGACACGTCTGGCACTGCAGGATCCGAAATGTGATTTTCTGGATTTGTTTTCTCATGTTGTCTCTCATAGTTGATGTCTACCTATGATGTCAATTACAGGCCGACCTCATCTTTTTAAGTAGGAGAACTTGCACAATTGGTGGCTGACTAAATACTTTTTTTCCCCACTGTAAATATTATCGTAGATCATAAATTTCTTTATTTTGTGCACTTATATATCGCTACTATATTCCGCAGCGCTTTACAGACATTAGCATCCAACTGTCCCCAATGGGGCTCACAATCTAAGTTCCCTATCAGTCTGTCTGTGGAGTGTGGTAGGAATCCGGAGTAAACCCAAGCAAACACAGGGAGAACATACAAGCTCCATGCAGATGTCGTCCTTGTTCGGATTCGAACCACTGTGCTGCCCATAAAGTATTGTAGATGAATATTAAAGGGGTTGTCACATTATGCTGTCTGAATGCTGGGGCCAGTGTTCTCCTGAATCTCCATACGTAGTTCGCATGCGGGCTACCACTCCATTCAAATATGGGAACACGGGCCCCTGTTCTCACGATCAGTGGGGGTGTCGGCAGTCAGAGCTCCACTGATAAGACATCCCAGATCCGTATTGGGACGATCCCCTTAATCACAATACCGGCTCATGAATATTCATTAGAGAGACTCCACCGCTGCCCAAAACATGTCATTTAGCCTCTTCCTTCACTTGCTGGCAGCTGATTGGTCCATCAGGAAGCTGAACAGCACTGACTGTGATTGGTCACAGCCCTGACCGGACACAAAACAACTGAGACGTCGTATTAAAGTTTTGTCAAGAATTTTCATCTTTTATTTTAACATATTCTCATTAAAATGAACAAAAATCATTTTTACAAAAAGGGTCTTCCGGAGTTGCTGTTTTAACCGTCCTTGGGTCAGTACGCGGGGTTAATCCCACCGTGGACAGACATTCAACCAAGCAGCCTAAAGGGTTAATAGCCGCTTCTGTTAGTGTCCTCTTTAAGGCTCGGGCCTCTTCGGCAGCTTTACTGAACGCGTTTCAGATTATTCGCAACGGTCGATATAACAGTGAGTGGCGGTATTATATTCATAGAATACCGCCATGTCATTTTGAAGGCCTCCTCGAAAGGTACATATTATCCAACACTTTTGTTTAAAAATTCCTTCAAGAAGCTTAAATCCTTGAGTCGTCTTCAATCAAGTAGCTCAACGTTTACCATTAAAGCTGCTTCTGGGTGACAACCAGTACGGCCATCATCGTGGACACCACAGGAGTTGTCACTCAGCTTTTTACTTACACCGCCTACTGATAAGCAGCCATACATCACCGTGTAAACTACGCAGTCAATGATCTGGACACGACATGGTGGAATAAGACTTAAAACAACTTCACAGAAGAAGACGACTCAAGAACCCAGAGGCGGCCATTTTGTGTCCTGAAACCAATAGCGCCAAGGATGCAGTAGGCACATGGCGCCCCAGACCGTGAGGCTACTTTCTATTGTGCATTGCAGGGCCTGGGATGTACCGTTAGATATAAGGAGTCGGGGCAGATCCCTACAGGGAGACATTCAGAGTGGCACAGCGGCAGCCATGGTGGCAAGAGCTGCCAATATGTATACACTGCAATGCAAACATGCAGGCTGGCGCACTACATGCCATGCTCACGGCTGCACACACACAAGGTCGGCACGTCTACAATATACTCTGTCACATGGCACATCAAGCGGGCACTAAACCTGACATTTATATACAGCCTGGCACGTCGCAGTGTAGAATGCCTAACAGACGGTCCACAGATTGAGATACGATGAGGGGGGCCTCGCTACCGGCCCCTCTGGAATGTAGATGATTGGAGAGGAGATTGAGCCCCAACCCGGATTACCCCAGTGCTGAGAACCTATGAAGGGGCAGGGAGAAGGAATTTGTTCGATGATTTGGTTGCAAGTCAAATCTGGAGGCAAAAAAAATAATAATTATTAAGAATATATATAGAATACCCCAGAGCTGC
Organism: Rhinella marina; assembly: GCA_900303285.1. Classification (NCBI taxonomy): domain Eukaryota; kingdom Metazoa; phylum Chordata; class Amphibia; order Anura; family Bufonidae; genus Rhinella; species Rhinella marina. The sequence goes on along the minus strand of ONZH01028469.1, from coordinate 129,624 downwards.
ACTCACTATTCTGCTGGTGCAGTCACTGTGTACATACATTACTTATCCTGTACTGATCCTGAGTTACATCCTGTATTATACTCCAGAGCTGCACTCACTATTCTGCTGGTGCAGTCACTGTGTACATACATTACTTATCCTGTACTGATCCTGAGTTACATCCTGTATTATACTCCAGAGCTGCACTCACTATTCTGCTGGTGCAGTCACTGTGTACATACATTACTTATCCTGTACTGATCCTGAGTTATATCCTGTATTATACTCCAGAGCTGCACTCACTATTCTGCTGGTGCAGTCACTGTGTACAGACATTACTTATCCTGTACTGATCCTGAGTTACATCCTGTATTATACTCCAGAGCTGCACTCACTATTCTGCTGGTGGCAGTCACTGTGTACATACATTACATATCCTGTACTGATCCTGAGTTACTTCCTGTATTATACTCCAGAGCTGCACTCACTATTCTGCTGGTGCAGTCACTGTGTACATACATTACTTATCCTGTACTGATCCTGAGTTACATCCTGTATTATACTCCAGAGCTGCACTCACTATTCTGCTGGTGCAGTCACTGTGTACATACATTACTTATATTTCACTGATCCTGAGTTACATCCTGTATTATACCCCAGAGCTGCACTCACTATTCTGCTGGTGCAGTCACTGTGTACATACATTACTTATCCTGTATTATACTCCTGTACAGTGACTCCGGGATGTTCCGTAAGATATTATCCCGATTGTGCGGCATGTAATACTCCAGTCTCACTACATAAACATTAGAGGCCACTCACCTGTCACTCATCAATCCCGATAGAACAGGAATCAGGACCCAGCGCTGCAGGGAACACAGAAGAATCAGGTCATTAACACAAGTACCCCGCGTATCGTAAAGGAACGCCCTCATAACATAGAGAAAACCGCAGGTAACACGACTATATAACAGTAATGAGAACGGTCATACTGGTGGTGGCGCCCAGTCAATCAAACTACAACCTCCTAGTTATTCCCATGGTTGTCAGACAGGACCTGACCTTGTTTTTAGGCACCAGTCACATGGCCTGGCTTCTGATACATTCAGCTAAATGTAACTAAATGGTGCTGGGATTTCCTGCTGGGGCCGGGGAGGAGAGATCTGCTTTTCATAGTTTACACAAGGAGTTGTTCTTCCTAAACCTGTCTGACAACCCGTCCTGTACACACAGTGTCACGCTCAGACTCACGTGAGGCGTCTTGGCCTTCATCCTCTTTCAGCTCCTGGGACTCTGGACTTTCGATCGGCTCATCTATCTGAGACTGTGATCGAGATCCTACGGAGGAGAAGAACATTATGTAAAGACGTCTTAGATACAAAAGCCCGAGAAGATACAAAGTCCAGGACGGTGGAGGCTTCCTACCTCGATGTGCGGAGACGATCTCAGGAGTGTCAGCTGAGGAGATATTCTACGAGACAGCAGAGAGTCACACATGGCGGCACATACCAAGACCCACCCCCAGTCTGTCCAGCTAATTTACATAAACCCCGCCCCCTTTTTGTGTTTTGGTTCAATCCAACTTGAATCAGGACTCTTAGAGACGCCCAGGACCCTACTGAGACTACTACCACCCACCTCTATCTGTGAAGAGTCCCTGCTCAGCGACCCCAGCAACGCCGGCCTCTCGCTGTCACCGGCTCCCGTCACTTCCTCCTCTTCTTCATGGATGGGAGAGGAGGGAGAACGCAGACCACTGTGGGACCACGAACAGGAAAGGGTTAACACAGAGCTCAGGGGAGATACACAGGGAAAACAAGGCGGGGGTCGTGCTCACCTGTCCGGAGTCTTTATGTGCTTGTTTTTGGGGTGGGAGTTGTCGGGAGGTCCCCGGGCAGGTAGACCCTCACTGTAAGGAATCTCCTCATACAGGGGGGCGCTGGCGGGGGAGACCTTAACACCGTTCAGCGCCTCCAGCAGAGAGATGGGCTCGAACCCCGGAGGGATGTTATCAGCACCCTACGACACAACGACGGAGCCATATAATAAAACCGCCACACGTGTCCCTCTGTAGAAATACATACGGACGAGACCGGCCACTTAACAGAGTTGTTCGTCGTGGTCCAGAGTCTGGGCCAGCACGGGGCTGAAATGAGATGGGGGGGAGGGGCCCCGGCTTCCGGCGCACTGCGCGGATCTGGAGCAAGGCGCGAAAAGCTGCAAAACACAATATACACAAAATTATACAGAGCGGATTTATATGTAAGGGGGGCGGCACTGCTCGGCAAACAGCTGATGGCAACGGGCGCCTAGCGGTGGGCGACTCACGTAGTCGGCAGATGGGACAGTTGTTGGCCTGATAGCGCAGGGTGTCGGCACAGGAGTTGCACAGGCAGAGGTGTCGGCAGGGCAGGATCAGCGTGTCCCTCAGGTCAGAGAGGCACACAACGCACTCGTTGCTGTTGTCGCTGTTCTCATCTTCTGAGGGCTGCAGAGAAAAAGAGTTCTGTGTAAGATCGGCCATTAATGTGAGATCGCCGAGCGTCCACAGGGGGGCGACTGCTTCTGGTAATGCAGCTCAGCCTGTGGAAGTGAGCGTGGCTGCAGTACCAGACACAGCCACATGAGGGAGTGTGCGACTCCTCAGTGTCCTGCCCCTTCATTATAGGTGAACCCTGTGCAAAGCCCCCCTCTTACAGCACTCAGTCTCATCTCTATGCCGGACGGCACGGACTTACCTTCGTTTCCTGATTGTTCTTGTTTTCAATGCCGTAGATTTCCTGCAGCAAATAACTGACACGATCCACCTGTAACATACACCGCCATCATGGTCAGTAATGGCAGCCAGGTAACTAGTAACCGCTACCCTGTCCACGGCCCCAGAGGTCCCCCCATAACAGTCACAATACAACTCCACCATATGAGACCCCAGAGGTCCCCACCCCATAAGGGCTCATTCAGATGAGAACGTGATCTGTTTCTTTACTCACTATTTGCTTCTGTTTCAGAGGTTTCACTGAGAAGCTGCCATCGACGTGCTGCAAAGAAGAGGAAAGAGTCAGAGGAGGAGAGGACGGTGCAGGGAGCGGTGCCGGAGAGTAATCTGCTGCCTACAAGTGAAATATGTCTAGAGGAACTATATCATTTGGGCTCTAATCCCTGGGTACATGAGCAGTGACGGACAGAGTTCAGGCTCTAGCCCCGGGATCCGTGTCCAGTGACGGACAGAGTTCAGGCTCTAGCCCCGGGATCCGTGTCCAGTGACGGACAGAGTTCAGGCTCTAGCCCCGGGATCCGTGTCCAGTGACGGACAGAGTTCAGGCTCTAGCCCCGGGATCCGTGTCCAGTGACGGACAGAGTTCAGGCTCTAGCCCTGGGATCCATGTCCAGTGACAGAGTTCAGGTTCTACCCCTGGATACATGTGCAGTGACGGACAGAGTTCAGGTTCTACCCCTGGATACATGTGCAGTGACAGACAGAGTTCAGGTTCTACCCCTGGATACATGTGAAGTGACGGACAGAGTTCAGGTTGTACCCCCTGGATACATGTGCAGTGATGGACAGAGTTCAGGTTGTACCCCCTGGATACATGTGCAGTGATGGACAGAGTTCAGGTTCTACCCCCTGGATACATGTGCAGTAATGGACAGAGTTCAGGGTCCACCCCTGGATACACGTGCAGTGACGGACAGCGTTCAGGCTCTATCCCCAGGATACGTGTGCAGTGATGGACAGAGTTCAGCTTCTACCCCCTGGACACATGTGCAGTGATGGACAGAGTTCAGGTTCTACCCCTGGATACATGTGCAGTCACAACTGGAGCTCAAGCTCTGCCCCCTGGATAAAGTGACGGCTATAGCACAGGTTATGTGGTCATGACCTGGTGTCTCACCTTTTCAAATGCAGCCAAGAGAACATGAGCATGTCCCGATCCCTCTGTACAAAGAAGAGAGGTGTGAACAGCGACAAGTTATTCACTTATAATGATCCCCCCTCAATAATAATTAATAGTCTGTGATCCACGTGCATCAATTCCATCTTACCTCCACCCTCAGCCACGACCGCCTGGATGACCAGGGGAATCACCCCTTTATCAAGGTCAAAGTTCAGCTGGAGAAAAAAAAAAAAAAAACATTGGGATCAGACAACAAAAATCAATTGCTGTGCAGAGAAATGCAACTCCACCCATTCAAGTGAAAGGGAGAAACTAAGGGGCTGGACTGCGTAAAAGGGTAAGGGATAGGCATGTGACTGGTGGGGGTCCAAACACTGGAGATGCCACCAAATCAAGAAAACAGCTAGAGCCTGGGGGTCCGAGCGCTGTACTCTGCCGCCTCCATCAGTCCCATGGACTTTGAATGGAGAGGTAGCACGCACGCTCGATCACTACTCCATTCAAAGTGGGGGGGTACAGAACAGGTGGGGATCGGCGCAAACCGGTCATAACTAACTAGGTAACTGGAGGGGGGAGGGCTGCTACCTCCTGAATGGTAGCTAGAAACATGCAACTGATCTTGTTTGAAAGCAGACATTCCAAGCTTTTAGACAATACAAATGACAGTAATACATTCAGGACTGAGGAAGATATCACTGCTAGAAATTGGGATGCTGTGTATGCAGCTGAATGTGAAAGTAAAAACAGGTTTTACACGCGATTATTCCTGACTTGATCATTCTGGTCTCGTATGAAAGCCTGGAATGTCAGCTTTCAAACAAGACTAGTTGCATGGTTGTAACTGCTACCATTCAGGAAATAGCAGCATCTAAAGCAGCCCTCCCCCCTCCAGTTAGCTACTTTTGACACTGCCCGAGCTAGATTCGGGCAAAGCAGTTAGGGGGTTAACAAGCTCTGCGGCCCCGTCTGTCTGAGGAATGGGGAGTGTCCCCCGCAGGAGACGTTCTGCATCGCTCACCTCCTCATCCTTCCAGTCGTTTAAGTCCACTTTAAAAGCCGGCAGAGAGAAGTGCTGGCTCAGTCCTCGCTTATAGTAGACGGTCTGAGACTGCAGGGCGGGACTGCGGGGACTGTACCTGTGAGGGATGCAAGTGTGAATGTGAGTCTTTCAGGAGGCTGCAGTACCGTCCCTCTGCCTCTAGAGGTCACTCATGACTCAGCCCTGGTTGTACTTACACTGCCATCCCCCCAACAAACTCCTCGCTGGCCTGGCAGTAAACCGTAATCGCCACGCGGGCGTCTGCGTCAAACATGAACTCCAGACCGTACAAGACCCGGGGCTTCCCGCCATCCTCCAGGGGACTGTCCGTGCCCTCCTTGTACCTGGAAACAGACAGAAGTCATCACCACGATACGACCGTGGCAGTGCCATGACGGCGACGCTCTAAGAAGACCGTTACCTGATGAGACGCAGTGAATCCTTACGAATGTTCACCAGACTGCGCAGGGTCTTCACCGGCTCATGGGGGGCGGGGGTCAGGTACGGGAACTGGGAAGAGACGGAAGTAGATGAGGAGCACAATACAGGCGGCAGCAGCCTGCACTCCGCAGAATACATAGCAGGGGGCGTGTCCTTCCTGCTGCTCTCTAATTATAAAAGGCTTCATGTAGAACTAATAAAAGGTCCTGCAATGTTCTAATATACCTTGAGGATCTCTGCTTGCTGTCAGTGAATGAGACCATTCTGTTTTACATCCAAAAGCTGCAGACACACCCTGCTCGCGCAGGCGCAAGGCCTGTTAAGCTGCGCCCCTGTGTGAGCAGGAGGGGTCTTCGCCCTCGGTGTGTAAACAATGGCCGTTTCCTTTACTGACAGCAAGCAGAGATTTTGCACGCAGTGATGAACTGAGATACAAAGTCTTCAAAAATGTAAACTTTATTGACATTAAACAGAACGGTCCCCCGAAGCACTGGCTCCAGAGTGCCGCCCCTTTAAGACATCCGACCTACCTGAACAGGGCGGTTTCCCAGGAAGTTGAGGTCGCTATTCTCCCCGAACAGGTAACCCTCGGGGTGCGGGGTCTCAAACTTCTCTCCTCCCATAAAGAAATGGCTGGCAAAATAGTTTCCTGGAGAAAGAAAGGAAAAAAAATATATAAGAAAAAAAAAAATTCTACTAATTTGTAAATAGAAAAATTTCATCAAAAAAAATATTAAAAATCTCTAATAAATCATAATATAAAAAGTGTAAAGGGGTTTCCGCTGTTCTCTACTGACGATCTATCGTATAGTGGCCGTGTCTGGTACTGCAGCCCAGGTCATGTGACTGATGAACTTGATGTCACTGGATTAGGAAGAGGCCACAGATCTCCCTGGAGCACCACGGCCTCAAACAGTTCATCGGCGGAGGTCCCAGGAGTCGGCCCCCCAAAAAATCATATACTGGAGGATCGGTCATCAGTATAAAACCTCTTTAACCCCTTAATCACCAACAATACCCGTTGTTATGGCGGTCACTAAGAGGCCTTACTCTGGGCCGCCGCCGCCTCTGCACAGCGGCCCGGTCTAAGTGATCTCACATATGAGCCACGCTCCTGCTCTAACAGCCCGGGGTACAGGGGCGCTGGTCCGGGCTGTTTAACCCCTTACATGCCGCGGACAGTGAGCTGTTATAGAGGAGCGAACTCCCTCTGTATCCCATCAGCACCCCACAAATGATATACACCAGGGTGCCAATGCCAGTGAAGGCGGGCTGAGACCTAGTGTAGGCCCCGGGCCTGCCTCCAGTGTTTCCCAGCACACTGCACCTCTCTGGCGCAGCCTGCTGGTCACTGTCAGTATAGCACTGACACATAAAGGGGTCCTCTCACTTCAGTAAGTGGCATTTATCATGTACAGAAAGTTACTACAAAGCACTTACTACTGTATTGTTATTCTCCTTTACTGCCTGGATCCATTTTTTTTCATCACATTATATACACTGCTCATGTCCAGGGTTACGACCACCCTGCAATGCAGGACAGGTGGTCGTGCTTGCACGCAATAGGAAAAAACGTTGGCCTCTCTGGTCTGGTAGATTGTGGAAGCTCACATACACCAGCACTTCTTCCTATAGTGTGCAAGCACGGCCACCACTGATGGATTGTAAGGTGGTCGTAACCACGGAAACGAGCAGTGTATAACGTGATGGGAAAATGAATCCAGCCGGCAAAGGAAGCAATATGGAGAATCACAATACATTAGTAAGTGCTTTGTATTAGGCTTCATTCACACGACCTTATTTTGCTTCCGTGTCCGTTCCGTTTTTTTTGCGGACCGTATGCGGAACCATTCATTTCAATGGGTCCGCAAAAAAAAAACGGAAGGTACTCCGTGTGCATTCCGTTTCCGTATGTCCGTATTTCCGTTCCGCAAAAAAGATAGAACACGTCCTATTCTTGTCCGTATTGCTGACAAGGATAGGCATTGTTACAATGGATCCGCAAAAAAAAAAAAACGGAAACACGGATGCCATACGGAACGTCATCCGTTTTTTTTTGCGGACCGCAAAACACATACGGTCATGTGAATGAAGCCTTAATCCTCTCTACATAATAAATGCAACTTACTGAAGTGAGAGGACCCCTTTAAATACAGCGCACTATAGAGATCGTGTATTGTATTTTAGAAGCCATCAATAGACTGCCTGTTAGAATTCCTGTAAAGGGTTAAAAAAGTAAAAAAAAATTAAATAATAAATGACTTAGAAAACATTTCAACCCAAAAAGAAAAATAGTTTTTTTCAAAATAAAAAAAAAAATTTTTCAACAGAAAAATGTCCTCTGCGTTTAGTACTGCCGCATCCGTAAGGACCCGCACTACACAACTGTCATGTAAATTATCCCTGACTGTGAACACCGTAAAGAAATAACAAAATAAATGCCAGAATTGCTGCTTTTTGCTTAGAGCCACACAAAAAAAAAAAAAACAGATAAAAAATGATCAAAAAGCGGTATGTACCCCAAAATGATACCAATGAGCACAACACATCATCCCACAGAGAAAAGAACAATAAAAAAGGGTCTGGGTCTGCGCAACCCCACGGCCGAGCATGCATGTCTTCTCCAATCACAGGACTTCTTGTCAACAGCTTCAGTCCGGTGAACACAAAGGATCAGACATGTAGAAATCTGACGGCCCGACCCTTCTCCCGCCAGAATCGGAAGGCTCCACCCCATTCACCTAACGGGTACGGCCAGCTTACGTGCCGGGAGGTGATGGCACCCATCATCATCCTCCTCACCTACCTGTCCGTGTACACATAGACGGCATCACACACTGACAGAATGTTACTATGGACTATAACCCTCATCATTACGATGTAGAGCAGGGCACTCACCAGATTTCGGGGGGTAGCGGTAGGCGGAATTTGCCTGGATGTCGATGTCCTCCACGCCTGCGATTCTCCGACCCCAGACGGCCCCCATGATCTAAGAGAAAAACGCATCAAACACGTGAGTCGCGGAGAGACGGATCTGACAGCGGCGGACCGCCCCTTTAAGAGATGCTACACTGTATACGGGTCTCAGAGGCCGCGAGGGGGCGTCGCCACAGGGTGGGGTGAGGGGCACAACTCACTCCGGCTTGTTACAGTGTATCAGCGCAGGTAGCAGAGCATTGTCTAGACTGGATACAACTGGAACAAACCCTCAGCTGTGATAAGGATCAAGTCAGGAAAGGTGTTCACAGCAAGCGCCATTGCAGACGACCGCTGTTATCCTCTCACTAGCGGTCACCGGCGAATATTTGGCACCACCGTAGGTCGCCATGGAGACGCATAGGTTAATATGCTGCCATATACACCGGGCCTCACCCACAATATTGTCAGTCACCCACTGAGGGGTAAAACTTCACCAATTATTCCTCGTTCATTTATTTTGTGGTTTTTAATCCCAAAATTGGATCTGATGAGCTGCAGAGAACACAGAGTCACCCCCCAGTACTATGTCCCCTCCCCTCGCCTGTTTATGAGACTATGCTGAGACTTGTAGTACTACAGCGGCTCCGGGACACACCTAGCACGCACGTCGCTCACACACCATCTATAAGGGGCCACATTCTGCCCGCACACCCCGCGCCTCACACGGTTAGACATACCTTCGTGCCTCTTGTTATCGGTTTCCGGGCCTCTTTCCTCTACAGATCCCTGAGATTCCACCGCTAAACAGCAATGACTGCCGGGAGCTGTAGTTCTTACGTCGTGACGTCACCAGCGCCCAGCGTTTTAGAAGGAGGGAAGAAGAACTACAGTTCCCGAGATGCACAGCGACATCCTCACAGCTGACGAGCGTCACCAAAGAAAACAATACCTCAGACCGTACTAAAAGTGAGAGGAATGGGGACGCTGGAATAGTCCATTCGGGTGTTAATTCACTGCTATAGTGCAGAGGTCGGAGAAGTTTTATTACCTTGGATAATTGAAAGTGTCTGTGGTTGGTGTATACTTATTAACGTGCTCCTTACTGAATTACAACTACATGGGATAAAGTAGTGGCACTGAGTCACATCCCTGTGTTATTCCCCAGAGCTGCACTCAATATTCTGCTGGTGCAGTCACTGTATACATACATGATTTATCCTGTACTGATCCTGAGTTACATCCTGCATTATACTCCAGAGCTGCACTCACTATTCTGCTGGTGCAGTCACCGTGTACATTACATTACTTATCCTGTACTGATCCTGAGTTACATCCTGTATTATACTCCAGAGCTGCACTCACTATTCTCCTGGTGCAATCACTGGGTACATACATTACTTATCCTGTACTGATCCTGAGTTACATCCTGTATTATACTCCAGAGCTGCACTCACTATTCTGCTGGTGCAGTCACTGTGTACATACATTACTTATCTTTTACTGATCCTGAGTTACATCCTGTATTATACTCCAGAGCTGCAATCACTATTCTGCTGGTGCAGTCACTGTGTACATACATTACTTATCCTGTACTGATCCTGAGTTACATCCCGTATTATACTCCAGAGCTGCACTCACTATTCTGCTGGTGCAGTCACTGTGTACATACATTACTTATCCTGTACTGATCCTGAGTTACATCCTGTATTATACTCCAGAGCTGCACTCACTATTCTGCTGGTGCAGTCACTGTGTACATACATTACTTATCCTGTACTGATCCTGAGTTACATCCTGTATTATACTCCAGAGCTGCACTCACTATTCTGCTGGTGCAGTCACTGTGTACATACATTACTTATCTTTTACTGATCCTGAGTTACATCCTGTATTATACTCCAGAGCTGCACTCACTATTCTGCTGGTGCAGTCACTGTGTACATACATTACTTATCCTGTACTGATCCTGAGTTACATCCTGTATTATACTCCAGAGCTGCACTCACTATTCTGCTGGTGCAGTCACTGTGTGCATACATTACTTATCCTGTACTGATCCTGAGTTACATCCTGTATTATACTCCAGAGCTGCACTCACTATTCTGCTGGTGCAGTCACTCTGTACATACATTACTTATATTTCACTGATCCTGAGTTACATCCTGTATTATACTCCAGAGCTGCACTCACTATTCTGCTGGTGCAGTCACTCTGTACATACATTACTTATATTTCACTGATCCTGAGTTACATCCTGTATTATACTCCAGAGGTACGCTCACTATTCTGCTGGTGGAGTCACTGTGTACATACATTACTTATCCTATAGTGATCCTGAGTTACATCCTGTATTATACTCCAGAGCTGCACTCACTATTCTGCTGGTACAGTCACTGTGTACATACATTACTTATCCTGTACTGATCCTGAGTTACATCCTGTATTATACTTCAGAGCTGCACTCACTATTCTGCTGGTGCAGTCACTGTGTACATACATTACTTATCCTGTACTGATCCTCAGTTACATCCTGTATTATACTCCAGAGCTGCACTCACTATTCTGCTGGTACAGTCACTGTGTACATACATTACTTATCCTGTACTGATCCTGAGTTACATCCTGTATTATACTTCAGAGCTGCACTCACTATTCTGCTGGTGCAGTCACTGTGTACATACATTACTTATCCTGTACTGATCCTGAGTTACATCCTGTATTATACTTCAGAGCTGCACTCACTATTCTGCTGGTGCAGTCACTGTGTACATACATTACTTATCCTGTACTGATCCTCAGTTACATCCTGTATTATACTCCAGAGCTACACTCACTATTCTGCTGGTACAGTCACTGTGTACATACATTACTTATCCTGTACTGATCCTGAGTTACATCCTGTATTATACTTCAGAGCTGCACTCACTATTCTGCTGGTGCAGTCACTGTGTACATACATGACATTACTTATCCTGTACTGATCCTGAGTTACAACCTGTATTATACTCCAGAGCTGAACTCACTATTCTGCTGGTGCAGTCACTGTGTACATACATGACATTACTTATCCTGTTCTGATCCTGAGTTACAACCTGTATTATACTCCAGAGCTGCACTGTCAGAGTGATGGGGCTTTGGATATATTCGTTTGCTGCACTCTCTGAGTTTCTGGGGGTGGGCGTAAGAGCAGTAATCATAATACTCGTGTATCAGACAACTGCTCAGAATACAATCCCATAATGAACTCAGTGCTGCAGGGGTCACTCAGTTCACTGCCGGCCACACCCACCGCGTGACGCCACCTCCCAACCCAGGAAACCCTTATATACAATCCACGCTGCCTGCCAACCTGGCCAGACCCGTCCATCTCCGCTAGACCACGCCCTCGTCGCCCGGTGCTGCCCTGCTATTGGTGCGCGGGATGTTTACCTTATATGGTCTGACACTGCCACAGCTCACGCTGCTATTGGCTGCCGGCTGAGGCCTCGTGATGATCTCACTACACAAACAAAGCGGAGCATGCCGGGAGATGTAGTCTTCTGTCAACAGGGCATGTGCTCGGTCTGCGGCGCTGTGCTGAGGCTGTGAGTGCGGGTTTCCCTATAGCTATTGCTGAATGTTGCGCAGTACAACCTCTGCTTGCGGTGCATTTTTCACTGCACAGTACAACTTCCCTTCTGCTCCTGTGTATTGATTGTAACATGCACAGTACAACGTCTCCTGAGATAAACACGTGCGATGACGTCATATACACCTTATGGCACTGATAGTATCATGCACAGTACAACCTCCTTCACCCTGAGGGTCTGGTACTCCCCATTGTGTCTGCTCAGTAATACTTTCTGTGGACATTACCACCTCATGCACAGTACAACTTCTAATCTGACCTCCTGGGTGTTCGGTTTGGTTTGTTTTTTCTCTTTCACTATATGGCGCTACTATTTATTGACCATAATGTGCACAGTACAACTTCTGAGGGCACGCCCGCATTTCTCGTGTCTCTTCACATCGCTGCGGTCTTCTTTAATGCACAGTACAACTTCCCCAGCCTTGTGCGCGGTAATATGATGGCGCGAAACTTAGCGGCTGTATCGGTGATCGCTGCTGATCGGTCACTGGATACATTGTATCGTATGGATAGGAGGCGGGTCGTACCATGTAGTGGGATAGGTAGAGCCTTGTATGAACTCTGGTGTCTCACCCCCTCCCCGCCGGATGGAAATTCCTGGAAGACTCGTGCACACGAGGACGCACAGCGGTGGGATAAACTACAGCTCCCATCATGCTCTGCTCGTCCCCGCCTCCATGGGGCCGGATCTGGCTGATGGGCAGCTGTACGGAGGCAGTGAGTGTGCGATGTGTGTTGTGTTTATAAATGTATATCCCCCGTCTATAGGGGATTGTGCGTCCCCCCATCCCCCTCAGGGCTGTCTGTGTGTCACCTGTGTGCGCGGTGCGTCGGCGCGGGGTGTTGCGCAGTAGATGGCGGCACTTGGTTGGTCGCCGTCCCGTAGTCGTATCGTTGATGTGATTTTGTGCTATGTTTTGTCTTGCAGAGCGGACTAGTGACCTCTGACCCTGCGGTGGCATTCGTGGCGCTGTGGCTGTGACGCCCGTCGGGATGTCCGGTGACATTGAGCAGTTGAAGCAGCAGCTTCTGGTCTCCCAGTTCGTGCTGGCGGCCGGATGCGCCACCGACCAGGCCGAGCAGTTGTTACGGGCCGCGCACTGGCAGTATGAGGTGAGGCGTGCTCGGTCAGATCCGGAAAACTACAACTCCCAACATTCCTCAAACTTAATTCGGTTAAATCTGATTCAGGAAAAGCTGGGTGACAACCAATAGGGCCGCCCTGACCGCTCCCACGAGGGTTGTCAGCCATCTTATCCAAGCCCCCAGGTAGTTACACAGTAACGCCAGAGAGGACTTGCTATTCAGGAGTCTGGGAAAGTTGGGTGACAACCAGTGTGGTAGATACGCTATAGTCGAGGTGGGTAGTCACCCAGAATTTAAAGTAATGCTACCATTTTTTTCTCCCCTCTACAGACCGCTCTTAGCGCCTTCTTCCAGGAGACGAATCACCCGTATATACCGCACCACCAGATGGTAAGTGGGGGAGGGGCTTGTACCGTAATATAGCATGCGGCGCCGTGCTGCATTTACAGCAGATTAGACGTATAAGTGCAGCACTAACGAGTGCAGCTCCAGAGGATGGGACGTGATGGTGAAAGAGGAGCAAAGTGTTCGTTCACCGGATCTGTGTTAATAAAGCTTTATCATTGCGTAAGAAACGTTTCTTTTCAGTTCCTCTCTAGTTTCTGATGGCTGTCAGTGAATGGAACATGTTCTTGTTAATATCCCAAGGCTGAAAACCTGTACAGACCTAATACATTTCACAGCTGAGGGTCTGTTACCGTTGTACCCAGTGTAGGCAATCGTCTGGGAGCTCCAGAATAATACATTTTACCTGCACTGATTCATTGTAACGAACTGCCAGAACTCTGTGAGCTCCGGACTGATACTGCACTGATACATTGTAACAAACCGTTGCTGATGTGTTTAGACTGTAGATGATTGTAACAAACCCTCAGCTGTGAGAAGTGTTGGGTCTGTCCAGATTTCAGATCCCTGGATATTAAGTGATGCTTCCATTCATTGACAGCAAGCAGAGAGGGAATCTGAATCAAGTAAGAAAGAATAAGACGTGTGAGATGTCTTGTGTGTCAGTTCCTGGCTGTTCTCTGCTGGCTGTCAGTGAATAGAACTGGTTGAAAGCATGTACAGACCTAATACCTTTCACAGCTGAGGGTCTGTTACTGTTGTATCTGGTCTATATACCCCTCTGTGAGCTCCGGACTGATACATTGTAACAATCCCCCAGGGCAGTAGAGCGATGTTTGCTGCTGAAGCGTTGATATGATTGTAACAGACCCTCAGCTGTGAGCAGTGTTGGGTCTGGATATAAACAGTGATGCTTACATTCATTGACAGCAAGCAGAGAGGGAATCTAGATGAAAGAATAAGATGAGGTGACATTGTGTAGCCCAGTAGTCTGCAGCCTGGGGCGTGACGGCTGATGTGAGACTACAACTCCCAGTAGGCCCTGAGAGCGAAAGCTTGTCAGGGCATGCTGGGAGTTGTAGTTTCACAGCACTTGTAAAGCCCCAGGTGGCGGCTTGTCCCGCATCACCGGTGCCCGCCGCCCATCCTGTTCTCCTCTCTCCTCAGATGGGGACCCCCGCCAACACCCCAGCGACCCCTCCGAACTTCCCCGACGCCCTCACCATGTTTTCCCGTCTGAAAGCCTCGGAAAGCGGATACCTGTCTTCCCTGGCCACATCCCCGCCGCTCCAGCAGGGAGGAAGCGGCAGCCATTTTCCCCATGACCCCAGGGGCCAGCAGGCGGGCATGACCTTCCCTGGAGGGGCACCGCACCACAACAACCCGAGAGGAGCAGAGGCGAACCCAGCGGCCGAAGCCGAGAGATGAGGCGCCGAGGACTGACAGACACCAGGAAGGAGGCAGGATGGGGGCGTCTGGACTGCCAGAGACCTTCAGGGTGCTGCTCTGCGGCGGGCATCTCACCCTAGCAATACGTCAGCGGCAGCGCCCGTCTATCTGACACTCTATTTACCTCACTTGCCTGCAGAGCATTGCACCGCTCCATCCTCCACTTAGAGAGACGCTCTGTACGATAAGCACAACGGCAGAGCCGCCCCGGGACGTCGGCCGTACCTCATAGCGCGTTGTGTGCTGGCGCAGAGCATTTCCGGGCCTCGGCACCTCACCCGCGGAGCTTACGGTGTAGGGATTTGTGTTTTTCGAATGTCATTTAATACAAACGTTCCTGTAGCGGTTTTAAGAGTTGACAACAATAAATATTTTCATCTTTTCCACGTGGCGGCCGCTGGACCGGGAAAATCCGTGAGGAAAATGGTTGTCGTACCTGACGTCTAGGCTGAGATATCATCGATCAAAGTTACAGGCCCAAAACCTGAGGCTGCACTACTGCAATGATATTATCTGTATGAATCGCCATCCACATCAATGTCTACATCCTGACAGGAATTAGACCAGGAAGTGTCATCAGATCTCACAGTAGTGCAGCCTCAGGCTTCGGGCCTGTAACTTTAAATGATCATAGCTTGGCCTAGACATAAGGTATTGAAAAAGTGCCCATATGACTGCCCTCATTTCATCTGTGCCTACACACGACATGCCCGTCTGCCCCCTTGAGCCCAAACAACATACCCACCTGCACCTCAGTGCCCACACACGACATGCCCCATCTGCCCCTCAGTGCCCACACATGACATGCCCCATCTGCCCCTCAGTGCCCACACACGACATGTCCCATCTGCCCCTCAGTGCCCACACACGACATGTCCCATCTGCCCCTCAGTGCCCACACACGACATGCCCGTCTGCCCCCTTGAGCCCAAACATACCCATCTGCACCTCAGTGCCCACACACGACATGCCCCATCTGCCCCTCAGTGCCCACACATGACATGCCCCATCTGCCCCTTAGTGCCCACACACGACATGTCTGGCTGCCTCAGTGCCCACACACGACATGTCCCATCTGCCCCTCAGTGCCCACACACGACATGCCCGTCTGCCCCCTTGAGCCCAAACATACCCATCTGCACCTCAGTGCCCACACACGACATGCCCCATCTGCCCCTCAGTGCCCACACACGACATGTCCCATCTGCCCCTTAGTGCCCACACACGACATGTCCCATCTGCCCCTCAGTGCCCACACACGACATGCCCGTCTGCCCCCTTGAGCCCAAACATACCCATCTGCACCTCAGTGCCCACACACGACATGCCCCATCTGCCCCTCAGTGCCCACACATGACATGTCCCATCTGCCCCTTAGTGCCCACACACGACATGTCTGGCTGCCTCAGTGCCCACACACGACATGTCCCATCTGCCCCTCAGTGCCCACACACGACATGCCCGTCTGCCCCTCAGTGCCCACACACGACATGCCCGTCTGCCCCTCAGTACCCACACACAACATGCCAGTCTGCCCCTCAGTATCCACACACGAACATGTCCGTCTGCCCCTCAGTGTCCACACACGACATGCCCGTCTGACCCTCAGTGCCCACAGACGACATGCCCGTCTGACCCTCAGTGTCCACAGACGACATGCCCGTCTGACCCTCAGTGTCCACAGACGACATGCCCATCTGCCCCTCAGTGCCCACACACGACATGCCCCATCTGCCCCTCAGTGCCCACACACGACATGTCCCATCTGCCCCTCAGTGCCCACACACGACAGGCCTGGCTGCCTCAGTGCCCACACACGACATGCCCATCTGCCCCTCAGTGACCACACGACATGCCCATCTGCCCCTCAGTGCCCACATGACATGCCCGTCTGCCCCTCAGTGCCCACACGACATGCCCGTCTGTCCATTGAATTGTACATTTATGATATGACAGATTTATTCTATACACAGTACATGAGAGAAAATATAAACTCCAGTTATAAAGTCCTGGGGGGTAGATGCCCAGCAGTGGGTGGCAGCAGGGATGGCGTTGAGGGTGATGGCCTCATCATTGGTCAGACCGCCTGCTCCTGGCTGCTGATTGGTTGCTGGAGAACGCTTGTGTCCTCTGTGGCTGACGGCACGTGAAATGTGGGCTGCGCAGCGTCTGTGGTAGATGGCGCCTGTAGTCCGGTGCGGGAGGATTGGGCAGAGTGACTGGGGGGCCCTGTGAGGGGGAGAGCGGGGGTCATACACATGCTCCATATATAAGTACTGACTATAGGGGGTCGTGGCAGTGCTGCTTACGTGAGGTGGGGGCGCTGGAGGTCCGGTAGTGCGGGGTCGCTGAGCGCGCTCTTTCCATCCTGTATGGCGGCTGAGGAGTCTTCACTGTGGAGGAGAAGAGAGCGTCACTCCACAATCCATTGTACAAGGAGGATAAACAGCTGGACCACAGAGCTGACACTCACCTGGGGGGTCCCTCTCAGGAATGTACGCAGTGTAACTCCTGTCCACCCGGCCTTTGTACATTACACCATCGATCCCCATCAGGTCAAACTCCGACTGTGGTACAACGAGCAAAAGAAGTGAGAGAAGTATCTATCTAATATCTATCTATCCATCATTATCTATCTATCCTTCCACCTCCTTTAACCCTCTCTATAACTGTTCCTGTACCTGACCCTACAGCCGCCCCACATGGACACTTCTGGCCGTGGACCCCCATGTTAGATGCCTCCTGCCGCGTCCTCCACACTTACGTTCTTGTACTGGACTTGCCCGGGGTCTCCGTACGGGTAGACTGTGGTGAGGTTCTGGTTTCGGGATGTCTTTCGGTGGAACGTGCAGGACGTGTGGGGTCTCGGGGGCTCGTTGTACTGGAATTCGAGCTCTGAGAGGTGAGAGGGATCCCTGTGAAGAAGAGTCCACATGAGCAGAGAGCTCCCCAGCAGCTGATCCTGAGGTCGGCTATAGACCGGGCCCCTGTGCGGCCCGGGGGGCCCTGTACACACGTGTGGGACAGACGCAGCACGTCTGGTGACTGATTCAGAACCGGAGATGTGTCCCCCTTGTCTAGAGACTGGGGCTCCACACTCCTCTTATTGTTGAGGCGCCCCCCCCTTCCCCCAAACGGTGGAAGCGGTCCCCATACTCCTGGAGTCCACGGTATTAACTACATCAATCCCCAAATCTCTGGTGGTCTGAGCAGTACAGGGCTCAATCTAGGCATTCCTGGTGGTACAAGGCAATAAAGGGGTTAGAGGAGGCATCCCTGGTGGTCTGGGGAAGAGAAGGGATTACTGTAAGCATCTATGGTGGTCTAGGGCAGGGAAGAGGTTAATGTAAGAATCCCTAGTGGTCTAGGGCAGGGAAGAGGTTAATGTAAAAATCCCTAGTGGTCTAGGGCAGGGAAGAGGTTAATGTAATAATCCCTAGTGGTCTAGGGCAGGGAAGAGGTTAATGTAGGCATCCCTAGTGGTCTAGGGCAGGGAAGAGGTTAATGTAGGCATCCCTAGTAGTTTAGGGCAGGGAAGAGGTTAATGTAGGCATCCCTAGTGGTCTAGGGCAGGGAAGAGGTTAATGTAGGCATCCCTAGTGGTCTAGGGCAGGGAAGAGGTTAATGTAGGCATCCCTAGTGTTCTATTGCAGGGCAGAGGTTAATGTAAGAATCCCTAGTGGTCTAGGGCAGGGAAGAGGTTAATGTAGGCATCCCTAGTGGTCTAGGTCAGGGAAGAGGTTAATGTAGGCATCCCTAGTGTTCTATTGCAGGGCAGAGGTTAATGTAAGAATCCTAGTGGTCTAGGCAGGGAAGAGGTTAATGTAGGCATCCCTAGTGGTCTAGGGCAGGGAGGAGGTTAATGTAAGCATCCCTAGTAGTTTAGGGCAGGGAAGAGGTTAATGTAGGCATCCCTAGTGGTCTAGGGCAGGGAAGAGGTTAATGTAGGCATCCCTAGTGGTCTAGGGCAGGGAAGAGGTTAATGTAGGCATCCCTAGTGTTCTATTGGCAGGGCAGAGGTTAATGTAAGAATCCCTAGTGGTCTAGGGCAGGGAAGAGGTTAATGTAGGCATCCCTAGTGGTCTAGGGCAGGGAAGAGGTTAATGTAGGTATCCCTAGTGGTCTATTGCAGGGCAGAGGTTAATGTAAGAATCCCTAGTGGTCTAGGGCAGGGAAGAGGTTAATGTAAGAATCCCTAGTGGTCTATTGCAGGGCAGAGGTTAATGTAAGATCCCTAGTGGTCTAGGGCAGGGAAGAGGTTAATGTAATCATCCCTAGTGTTCTATTGCAGGGAAGAGGTTAATATAAGCACCCCTAGTGGTCTAGGGCAGGGAAGAGGTTAATGTAAGCATCCCTAGTGTTCTATTGCAGGGAAGAGGTTAATATAAGCACCCCTAGTGGTCTAGGGCAGGGAAGAGGTTAATGTAAGCATCCCTAGTGGTCTAGGGCAGGGCAGAGGTTAATGTAGGCATCCCTAGTGGTCTACGGCAGGGAAGAGGTTAATGTAAGCACCCCTAGTGGTCTAGGGCAGGGAAGGAGTTCATTCAGTTTACCTGGTGGCCACTACCACAGCAGGGAATACTGGACAGGGGGCAGCACAAGGAGTTCGATGCAGGCCTACTGCTGTGGGGGAGGGGTACAGATGTGCAAAGAGGCAGATTTGGTACTTGTCGTTTAAGGCTGACAACCATCATCTTTTTCATGAACAGAAGGTTGTCACAGCCCTGCTGCCTTTTCAATAACGTCCCTGAATAGTAAAGTAATCGTGTAAATAGTGCGAATATCCGACCCCAAACCTTCCTCCAGCTACAGCCCCGTACACACATACACAAAGTTCTTGTTGTAGTCTCCGCTGTTAGAGGCGTTTCGGGGGTTAAGAGAACGGACGGTGACAAGATGTCTGCAAGAGAAAGGTGGACCGTATGTTACCGGGGATGGATGGATGGATGGATGGATAGAGGATATGTAGTATATCAGGTCACTCACGGTCCGGTCGCCATGGTTACAGGACGGTCACATGAAATGCACTTCACTCTCTCAAACAGTTTCCTGTGGATATTTGATAAGATGTCTTAGATTTGCCGTTTCTTTCTCTTGATCTCATATAAGACAGTATTACTCCCCCCCCCCAGCCGCCTCTCTCCCACTGTGCAGGGGTCAGTCTTTACTGTATTTCTAGAATTATATTCACCGCTCCCACAGACAAATGCTCTGTATGATGGAACCCTCATTCTGCCACTCACTTCCTGAAGCCCGCCGCCCCGTCTGGGTCGAAGGTTTGGCCGGAGTTGAGATGCTTCTTCAGGAACCTCCAGAGCTCCTCCAGGTCTTTGTGAATGGAGTCCAAGTCTGAGCGGCTGAGCTGAAAAACACACACACAGACCACACAGCGGGGGTGAGCACGGTCTCCAGCAGCACAGAGGATGTCAGGAGAGCGGTGCCCTGTCTATGTGGATGAGGAGGTGAGAATTGGAGAAGGAGGCCAGGGGAAGATCACAGACTAAGACACATAGAGCAGCACAGAGGATTTCAGACAATGAAAGTGTGACTGTTGCGGGGGTTGCAGCACAGAGTATTTCAGGAGAGGCACTCTGATATTGCCATGGTTCCCTCTGATGTCATGGCTTTCTGATGATGTCACCGGGATTGTTTTGCTTTGCCCGGGTGATGGATCTCTGTCTCCTAGTAATTACGATTTCTCAACTGGATGAAAGAACAAAGGTCTCTGAGCAAACAGACGCTGAGAGGCCGCGTACGGCCCATCCGGCTGTTTCACCGCTCCTCTGGACAACGTCAATAAAGTTTATTGAAAGGGGTTCACCTCATGGTCGCTGTAAGCGTTATGTCTCCCACAATGCACCACAGGGCGTGTCCTCCTGTGTATACGTCACCTTAGCCTCTAGCCCCGCCAACAGCTTGGCCAGCATGTTCCGCCACTCGGACTCCTGCGCTCCCAGTTTCTTGATCAGATCCTCTAGTACGGCATTGACCTCGCCGATGGCGGCCTCCAACTGGGCGTGCCCCACCTTGCTCTCCAGCATCCGTTTGTCAGCTTTCTGCACATAAAATAGAGAAGAAGACGTCCTGACTGCTGCCGATCCTGCACATGATCCCTCCCCGGGTCTGTGACCTTCAGTTCCAGGGGCAGGACCATAGTCGGCCATATTAGCTGTCATGGGGCTGCCCTTCGGCCATCCAGACACACAAACACTCCTCCCCCTGGACCAGGCCCCACCTACCATGGACCATGTGACATATCCGACTCCTCCTATATGTCAGAGAGGCCTTTGGACATCTTCAAGTACCAGGGCCTGAGTGAGACTACTACCTCTACACCCCCAAATCTACGCCCCCGACCTAAAGACACCGTGACCCCCAAATAAATCCTCACCAAATTCAGCTCCAACAGGAAGTCCTCCCGATTCAGCTTCCTCTTCTCCAGCTCATCGATCTGACTCTGGAGGGTCTGCGAGGAGAGGAGAAAATCAGCGACTGTACATGATGGGGGTTGTAGTGCCATGTGCTGCTATGAGACTGTATCACAGATTTTAAAGGATTAGATACACCAACTCAGCAGACAGTATCACACATGATAGGATTAGATACACAGCTCAGAAGACTGTATCATACAGGATAGGATTAGATACATAGCTCAGCAGACAGTATCACACAGGATAGGATTAGATACATAGCTCAGCAGACAGTAACACACAAGATAGGATTAGATACATAGCTCAGCAGACAGTATCATACAGGATAGGATTAGATAGACAGCTCAGCAGACAGTATCACACAGGATAGGATTAGATACATAGCTCAGCAGACAATAACACACAAGATAGGATTAGATACATAGCTCCGCAGACAGTATCACACAGGACAGGATTAGATACATAGCTCAGCAGACAGTAACACACAAGATAGGATTAGATACATAGCTCAGCAGACAGTAACACACAAGATAGGATTAGATACATAGCTCCGCAGACAGTATCACACAGGACAGGATTAGATACATAGCTCCGCAGACAGTAACACACAAGATACATGAGATACATGGCTCAGCAGACAGTATCATATATGATAAGATTAGATACACAGCTCCCCTGGAGATTATACGTAGGTCTCCTCACCGCGCTCTCAGCCAGTTCTGCTGCCAGTTTGTCAGTTCTTGTGTCCAGTCGTTGTAGAGCCATGTTCAGATCATGCAGTCCAGTCTTCAGGGCGTTCAGGTCTATCTTGTCCTGAGAGGAGGACACATCTCTATAATAAGAACCTCACTACAAGGAGGATGACCACAGGAACTGCCACACCAACCTTCTTATTCTCAGAGAACAGACTGTCCACATCCGTCCTTAGACTCCGCAACTGCTTCACCAGATCCTCAGGAAGAGCCATCTTACCTGTCATCATAGGAAACCGCTCACTTATACATTTATATATAGGGGCAGTATTATATTAATATATAGTATATAGCAGTTATATTGTTGTACATAGGAGTTTATTCTGTACATAGGAGCAGTATTATAGTAGTTATATTCTTGTACATAGGAGCAGTATTAGGAGTTATATTGTTGTACATAGGAGCAGTATTATAGTAGTTATATTCTTGTACATAGGAGCAGTATTATTGTAGTTATATTCTTGTACATAGGAGCAGTATTATAGTAGTTATATTCTTGTACATAGGAGCAGTATTATAGTAGTTATATTCTTGTACATTAGGATGCAGTATTATAGTAGTTATATTCTTGTACATAAGAGGCAGTGTTATAGTAGTTATATTCTTGTACATAAGAGGCAGTATTATAGTAGTTATATTCTTGTACATAGGAGCAGTATTATAGTAGTTATATTCTTGTACATGGATGCAGTATTATAGTAGTATATCTTGTACATAGGATGCAGTATTATAGTAGTATATTCTTGTACATAGAGGCAGTATTATAGTTAGTTATATTCTTGTACATAGGGCAGTATTATAGTAGTTATATTCTTGTACATAGAGCAGTATTATAGTAGTTATATTCTTGTACATATGAGGCAGTAATATAGTAGTTATATTCTTGTACACAGCAGCAGTATAATAAGTAGTTATATCTTGTACATAGATGCAGTATTAATAGTAGTTATATTCTTGTACATAGGAGGCAGTATTATAGTAGTTATATTCTTGTACATAGGAGCGTATTATAGTAGTTATATTCCTTGTACATAAGAGGCAGTATTATAGTAGTTATATTCTTGTACATAAGAGGCAGTATTATAGTAGTTATATTCTTGTACATAGAGCAGTATTATAGTAGTTATATTCTTTGTACATAGGAGCAGTATTATAGTAATTATATTCTTGTACATAGGAGCAGTATTATAGTAGTTATATTCTTGTACATAGGAGCAGTATTATAGTAGTTATATTCTTGTACATAGGAGCAGTAATATAGTAGTTATATTCTTGTACATAGGAGCAGTATTATAGTAGTTATATTCTTGTCATAGGGCAGTATTATAGAGTTATATTCTTGTACAGTATTATAGTAGTTATATTCTTGTACATAGGAGCAGTAATTATAGTAGTTATAATCTTGTACATAGGAGCAGTATTATAGTAGTTATATTCTTGTACATATGGGGCAGTATTATAGTAGTTATATTCTTGTACATAGGAGCAGTATTATAGTAGTTATATTCTTGTACATAGGAGCAGTATTATAGTAGTTATATTCTTGTACATATGGGGCAGTATTATATACGTCATTTGTCAGGAGAATGGCTGGATGAGTGTATAAAGTGACGGTCATGTCACTTATGTGTGCACACATTTTATTACTATTCTCACCCATCTCTTGATTCAGCTTTTTCAGCTCTTGTTCAATATCCTGAACTCGACTCTCTAGACCGTCATGTTTTTCAGGCAGCGTTCCTAGACTGTTCAGGATTCTCTTCACATTACGCTGTTTGGTTTCGTTGTTGAGGGCCCAGTCTGCAGTCTGACAGTGATAAAGGCAGATATAAGGGGGTGATTTATCAAACAGTTGTAAAGTATAGCTGGCTTAGTTGCCCATAGCAACCAATCAGATTCCACCTTTCATTTTTCACAGCTCCTTTGGAAAATGAAAGGTGGAATCTGATTGGTTGCTATGGGCAACTAAGCCAGTTCTACTTTACACCAGTTTGATAAATCTCCCCTATAAGTGTTTCTACACAGAATGGTATTAAAATTACTTTGCCTTTTCTTATATAGAGTTACCATGGATATTCCATAAGTATAGAAGATCCTAACACAACTAATATATCAAGCGGATGTGGAGTTCCTAATTGGACCCCCTGCCCCCTTTCATCATTCAGCCGTCGGCACTTCAGGAGTTGTAATGATAACCCTACTGCTAGGACGCCCACGGCAGTCAATGGACTTGTTTCATTTACAATGTCACATTGCCCCTGCACACAGGGAGACATTCCTCTGACGTGTATTACCAGTTGCCCTCCACCACTTTTCCCTGTCCACGTACAGGCTCCGCTTACAGGTTTGGAACCTTAGTTAGGAATCAGTGACATCACTACATGGGGAGTGACATCACTGATTGGAGATTCTCCACTTCCTGTTAATATGTCATCCTCTGTCTCGCTGATCTCACAGCCTCCACCACCATCCGGTCCTTCACATCCTGGAGCGCAGGTAAAACGCGAAAACAGGTGGCGGGAAGGAGCATAGGTGACTCAAGACAAAAACTTGAAGAGGATCTGCTTCTCCTGACATGTCCGTATCAGCAGGTACCTGCATCGCCCATCAAATAACAATTCTGAAAAACTTTTCTTAAAATGCTCTGGTTCATCAGTTATTCCTCCTGGAAGCGTATAAATAAGTTGACAACATGCAGCACTGAGGACACCCAGTTGCCAAGTTACTGATATATCTTCAGGAGGAATAATAGAGGAACGGCACAACAGGGAGGTCTAAGAAAAGATGCTGCAGAATCGTTATTTCATGGGCAAAGCAAATAACTGTGGAGAGAGATGTAAAATTATATCATATAATATATACTCCAACCTTATCAGTGAAGGCATCGTGTAGCGATGGCCAGGTCACCAGGTCGGACTGCTCCGGATATGAATAGAGCCTTTTCTGCAGATTCTCCTGTAAAGATAAGGAAAGACATTCACAAGCAAATAGCATATAACAGCACAGCCCATATAGACTATAGACCCATATACAGTAAATAATATAGAATATAGACACATATACAGTAAATAATATAGACTGTAGACACATATACAATAAATAATATACTACATACAGATCATAGACACCTACACAGTAAATCATATGCCCATATACCCCATTTAGACTATATAGACAAGTACAGGAAATGATATACACCATATCGACTATAGACACATATACAGTAAATCATATAGACTATAGACATATATACAGTAAATCATATAGAATAATAGACACATATACAGTAAATCATATAGATTATAGACATATATACAGTAAATCATATACTCCATACAGATCATAGACACCTACACAGTAAATCATATACCTATATAGCCTATAGACTATATGGAGATATATAGTAAATCATATATCCTATATAAACTATAGATACATATACAGTAACTCATATACCCCATATAGACTATAGACACCTATACAGTAAATTATGTACCTCATATAGACTGAAAACACATATACAGTAAATAGTATACTCTATATAGACTATAGACACATGTACAGTAAATCATATACTCCATATAGACTATAGGCACATATATAGTAAATCATATACTCCATATAGACTAAAGACACATACACAATAACTCGTACACACCATATAGACTATAGACACATACACAGTAAATCATATACTCCATATAGACTATAGACACTTATACAGTAAATCATATACCTCATATAGACTATACACCATACAGGCCATATAGAAAATGGAAAAGAGGATTTATAAATTCTTAAAAAAACTGTATGGGCTAAAAGCACATACACTGCATATTCCCTGTATATGGACCAGACTTTGAGCCCCGTTCATCCTGGACTTCCTAGTTCCAGGGGGGGACTGGGTACATAGAGTGGCCCTGGAAAAAGTACCAAAAGTGGCCCCGTTTTGTAGTTGGGTCCAAATTAATGGAAGGCAGGGCCAGCAATACCATATTGTGGCACATTATACCACCCCAATAGAGCCAAATACCACAGTCCATCACAAAATACTGCCAGCAGCACAAAATACATCCCCAAAAACTTCCACTGGCCGGCCATGAGGAGGGCCTGGGCGCACTGGGAAATTTCCCTGTAAGGTCTATGGCCAATCCGCCCCTGCCTAGTTCATGAACAGTCCATGGTTGCCAATTACAGAGACAGAGGAAAACCAGCATAGTACTATATGAGGCTGAGCGGCCCTTGTGATCTCACCAGCTTGTCTTCTAGCAGGGGGATATGTTGTGTCCTCCCGTCTAGATCTTGCAGTCTCTTCTCCATTTCTCGGATATTTATCTGCAAAAAAAAAAAAAAAGAAACACCACAAGGTCTGGTAAATCTACTGGTGAGGAGAAAATGCACCTACTGGGCTGGAATTCCTTTAGTGGTTCCTCTGCTCTTGGAGCGCCGGCCCCCGAGGAGCGACCGTTTCTGACTTGAATCTTCAGTCACCCTGACCACACTGTCTTACCTTTGCCATTTGGTCACCAAGAGTCGCCAGCCTTTCTTGGATGGTATTGTTGGCCTCCCTGAGGGAATTGAATGTACTGAGCAATTCCTGGAAGGCGCTCATGGCCTAGAGAATGGAGAGATCATCGGTCAGTTACAGGACATCACGTGGACATTTACCTTTTCTCCTGTATTTATACAGAAAACCGAGCTCTGCCAGGGACACAGCTATTGGGGATAGTAGTTGTAGTCACACATGGGCCCAGGGTGATGGGGCGGGGGTAGAGGGTTAGAAATGCAGTAGAGAGTAGTGATCCTCAGGCTGGTTCCTTACAACTTTTGAGGTACTTCTGGGAAAACCATGCCCAGGTTCGCACCACCCATGGCAGAGGGGAACATGGCTGACCTGAGGGGCTTCTTCTAGGCTATGTATGCCCCCGCATCACATCCATGTCTCACCTTGTTGACTCCATCTTCGTTCATCTCTGTCTTCTTCTTCAGCTGCATTAGCTGCCACATCTCCTCCACAGGCTTCTTCTGGGACTGGCTGGCATGCAAGAGACTGGTGGAGCTGGGCAAAGCATCTAGGTGTTGGAGCTTGGCCTCCATCTGAGCCATCTTGTCCTGCAGATGGTGGAATAGGGTGGACGGTTTCCCAGAGTCGTCCACGTGGATTTGCCCCGGCTGTATAAATTCCCTCTCCTCCTGGGACAACTTCTTCCGTACGTCTCCCGCCTGCAGGTGTTCCAGGAGGCCGTAGAGCAGGGAGTAGAGGGCATTGAAGTTGACGGCACCAAGTTCTGGAGAACCTATAGCTAAGTTTAGAAGCTCCTTGAAGGACACGGAACCAGACATGGTGGAGACGGCGGAGGGGTCTAAGGAAGAAATAATAAACTGGAGTAAACTGTAGTCTAGAAGAGCGAGACACCCCTGAAGAGATCAACTCAACCTGACCACCGCCCCATTCACTTCTATGGCCGAGTGTTCTCCTCAACAGTCCCACAGTCCATGGAGTGGTGGTCACACATGTGCCCTACGGCTTAATTCACACTACTGGTACCGACCTCCTGCAGGCTGCGCGCAGACAAATTTTTGGCATATGTTTTGACCACATCTCCATTGGACCCCATTATAGTTAATGGGACTGGACGGAATTCCGGCAATGCCGGCTCCGGCAGACTATTCCCGGCCTGAACAGCCTTCAGGATCTGTCAACGCAAGTGTAAACAGCCTACCACTGCTTTCACACAAGGACCATTTTCATGATGATCGGGGGTCCCAGCGATCAGACCTAACCTGCCGATGCCTGATAAATGTTGTTTGGGTGGGGGCTAACCCAGCACTTAAAGGGATGGTCCTAAGGACACTTAAAGGGGTTGTCCATTCATTTACTAAAGAAGTGGAAATGTGTTGTCGCCGGCATCTTCCCCTCAGAAATATGGTGACTTTCTTCACTAATCCCTGCTCCATCCTCAGCGCCATGATATCCTATTAATAATCCAATACCTTACCTTATGAAGACACAGAGGCGGCAGGGGTCTCCAGATAGCTGTACCTAAAGTGCAAGCTCTTCAGTCTAGCTCATGCATGCTGGAATTCATTCTGCACTACACTGAACCATCCTAGCAACCCTCGCAGCCAGCCATGCCTACTGACTCCCGGACTGTGCGGGGAAGTTTTCTACGGTTGCTAGGAGACACAGAAACGCCTGGTAATCTGCAGAGGACACTTGTCTACTGTTTATGTCCCCGTTGCTACCTCTGGTAATTTAACCCCTGCACCTCCTACTATTGCACAATAGACCTCTGCAACCAGTCAGCCATCAGCAAGCGCGGTATGGGGGTCAATATACTGCTGTCCGTTCTATCCCTGGTAGTGGAGAAAATACAAAACTGCTGACGGATCCTTCCACTACCTCATGCTGATGGTTTCCGTCATTACCTCCTCCTGACGGATCCCGGTCAGAATCATAATGAGCAATAACTAATTGGGTGTAGCTAGAGGGGAGTCTGGAGAAAAAGCTTTAGATATTTCTTGGTATTCTTAAAGGGGAAGCTGAAGGAGTGGAAAAACAGGGCTGATTTCTTCCCAAAACAGCGCCAAACCTCTCCACAGGTTGTGTGTGGTACTGCAGCTTATCCCCATTTATTTTAGTGGAGCTGCAATGCCACAGGCAACCAATAGATGAGGGTGGCGCTGTTTTTGGAAGAGGGCAGTCATGTTTTTCTAATTCTGGACAACCCCTTTAAATGCAGGAGCCACAACAAGGGGAGGGGGGATGATGTGATGCAGTAATACCATGAAGAGCTTCCATTGGAAATCTGCAGCGTATTTGCTATGTGTGAACATACCCTTAGGGTGGCTTTATGATGTGTCAAGTATTTACATGAAGCAACGATTCCATTTTTTGCCATCCGTCCACTTACCTGCTGCGTGTTACATACCTGAAGACATTTAAGAGCACAAATTCAGGCTAAAACGCGCCTGGTCCAGCGAAACGCTCCCCTCGTCCCACCCGGCTGAGCGTACCATGACTTTGGACGTCTGTTGATATAATTTGGACATAATACGGATATCACAGTCACATTTACCCCCTTTTCAGTCCCTGTAATAAGTATGCACCCTCCACGCCCCTATTTTTGCCCTCTACATCATGTACCGTATTGCCAGGGGGGCTCGTTTGCACCCTAAAACCCCTGATTTCTGCCCAACGAATCACATTTTATGGGGTTGGAATTTGAAACTCGGCTGCAGCATGCTGGGCTGTGATTGGCCCGAAGGAGAACCAATAACATGGCAGTTTCAACGATATTCAAGTTGTGTCGTTTGAAGGAAACCGCCATCTTATAGTGGTCGTGAATGTTAAAAAATCATCCGGTTACTTCTAAAGCCCTGCCAGCAGTGTACTAGGCATGTGTAAGAACTAGAGCAAATGGAGAAAATTGGCGCTACTCATAGCGACCAATCAGTAATTAGCTCTTAATTTGAGGCAAGTTAGAAAATAATAAGTGGCGATCTGATTGGTTACTAACTTATTGGTTACTAACTAAACAATTGATTTTTACTAATGATATGGGGTCTTGTTAAAGTAAAACAATGCTTATGTGGGAGAAAAAAGGGCGCAGTTGCCCTTAGCAACCAATTAGATGGCAGCTCACGTTTTTCTACGGCAACTTAGAAAGTGAAAGACGCTCTCTGATTGGTTGCTGCTAGGGTCTATCCAGAACTCCCTCAAAATCAGTGTCATAAATATTTGTTTAATGTTAATTGTAACATGGACAATAAAGTTATTCAGTAAAAAAAATTTAGCTAGTTACCAGAAAGCGGAAGTGCTCCTGCTGGCCGCCGGGAGTTGTAGTTCGTGGAGGGAGGGGCGGGACTACCGCTCCCAAAGTGCAGTGCGGGGAGTAAACAGGAGCAGTAGAGACAGCAGCAGCAGGGAGAGTGGAGGTGAGTGCGGGGGATTCGGGGACGTCGCCGGGTGTCTGGGGTTGTCACCCACCTTGGTGCTCTGCCGCAGTCCTCCATGCGTGACTGCTGCGGGTCCGGACTGTCACCATTATATATGCATTCTACCATCACTGTCCATCACATTATCTGTCATGTGTTCTGTTTCTAACCTGTAAAGTAGGGGGACTACAACTCCCAGCATGCTGTGACATATATTGTATTATTATATGGTGGGGAGAGGCGGATTCTTCCGGGTGTAGAACAAATCAGTGTTATATGGAAACCATCAGTAAGCAAGGTGGCTGCTGATTATGGATCTTATAATGGCTGGTGTGCATATCCTGGGCTGATCATTATATCAGTCTATAATACCCACACAGGGTGCGACGTACTAAGGGGGGCCCTCATGGTACAGCAGCAGGATGGGGGCCACAGGGGCATGCTCTGTGTGGGCGGCTCTGCCAGGTACTGATACCAGACGCAGGCCCCCCTTTATTCTGCTTGGCAGAGGTGAACCCCCCACTAAAGATGTCAGTCCAGGAGAGATCCACAGCTCATTCACATATACAATGGATCCTTCATTAACTGCTTGCTGATGGTTTCCACAAAGTTATGAAATGATGTCATACAGAAGCTGGGTTTGTACTTCTTCTGACCATTTTGCCAGTGAATCTGAACATTAACAGACTTCTGTGTGACAACCAGCTTACTGATAGTTTCCAAAGGCCTCTGTGTGACAACAAGCTTACTGATAGTTTCCAGCAGCGACCAACAGCATAGTGAGTGGAGCTGTGCAGTGTAAACACCGTCTAGATGTTATCACCCTGTGTGACCGGTTGTCAGATTTTGGCTGTGACGGAGCTGGTTCAGGTTATGACCTGAATTCTGTCAGTCCGATCTGGACAGGATCCGATGTCACCACAACAAACCCTCAGCTCTTCCACAGCATCGCCTTTGTTTCTGCGTCACCCAGCTTTCCCAGACGCCTGAGGGTCCCTGTGTTTGCAGCGTGTCCTCCTGTGGTGCCGACTGCGGGATAGCAGGGTGACACCCCCTTTGGGACTATTCCTGGTCACCCAGCTTTCCCAGTGACAGATATAACAACGTGAAGGACTCCAGTCATGGGATCAGTGACCCTCCCTCCCCCTCAGGGCTCGGCCTGTCATACTTTCCTTGACCTGTGGTCGTAAATCTGGAGTCTTGTGCTCCATTTATAGCCCTGGCTGCAGTGCATTGTGGGAGGTGTAGTCGTTGCCCCTAGCAACAATCAGGGCACTATTTAACCATTTGTTTGCCGCAGGCGTCCTGTATATTCTTGCTCAAATAATTACGATGGTGCGGGGATTATTAAAGGGGTTGCACAGCGCCTCCTCTGCCCACAGGCAGTGCGTGGTATTACAGCTCATCTCCATTCACCCTGCAGTACCAGACACGACCCGCCGACAGGAGTGGAGCTGTGGCAGTACAGTGAGTGTGTGCAGCGGTATGGCGGGATCCACTGTTAAATATGGCTTTAATTTCTCATCATTTTTCACATCTCCGCTTGCTGTCAGTGAATTGGTTGCTGAAAACCTAATGCGTCCTTCGGCTTCAGGGTTTGTTACAATTGTATCCCATCCCCAAGACTTTCCCCTGCACTGATACATTGTGACAAACCCTCAGCTGTGAGACGTATTAGGTGCTCAGACTTTGGATATACACTACAGTAGTGCGCGTTCAATGACAGCAAGCAGAGATCTTGAAATTAAAGTGCAAATTGTATCAGAAACTTGCACATTACCCGCAGGTCATTTATCGTGCTGTGGGATATGGGGCGTACCATAGTGTAGAAGGGGCGGGGGTTGTATGTGGCAGGTGAAGATGGGCTGCGCCATTCTAGCGCTTTTTCGGAGGTCGCGGTTTTTATCGCCGGCTTCCTTGTGCTCATTTCTCTTTCTCTCTCTTTACCAGATACATCTTTTTGGCGATGGCGAGCGACCCTCCCCCTCCTTACCCCGGGGGCCCCACGGCTCCGCTGCTGGAGGACAAGCATGGATCACCCAGCAATGAAGGTACGCGGTGGTAGTCACCGGTGGATTTAGAGGGCGCTTCCATACTGTTACTTTATCAAAGAAAAACGTACATCTGATCAGTTTCGGCTCCGCCCCCCCAACGGTCACATGACCAGAACAGAGCTGCACCAAGACGACCCATCTGCCGGTCATGTGATCTCCCAGTAGGGGGCGCAAGCTGATGGATCTTATAATGGAGTGGCAGGACGCCCCCGTCTGTGTATCAGTTCTCCTCCGTTTTTAAGATCTCTGCGACAGTTTCCATTGTTTCCTGTTTTGTAGATAACAGACAGCCCCCGGGGGCGTACCCTCCCAGCATGCCGTTTGTACCCCCAGATGCAGGACCCCCTCCGTATGATGCGAATCCGGGCTACATCCCCCCGAATCCAGGTGAGGAGCGGCATACCGAGTTCCCCTGCAGGGCGGTGTGTGGTCAGAGGGCGGCGGCTCAGATTCTTAACTCTTTCTCCTCCTGCAGGTTACTACCCCCCACCTGGGCCGTATGCACCCATGGGCTACTACCCGCCGTCCGCCCACCCGTACCCTCAGCCGTTCCCGTCTCCCGGTGGACATGGCACTGCAGTCATTGTGCCGCCCGGTGCCAGTACGGCCTCCGCCACCACCACAGTCACCGTCCTGCAGGGAGAGATCTTCCAGGGGTCCCCGGTGCAGACGGTGTGCCCACACTGCCAGCAGCCCATCGTCACCAAGATCACCCACGAGATCGGCCTGATGAACTTCCTGCTCTGCTGCTTCTGCTGCTTTGTGGGGTGAGTGCCGAGCGGAACCCGGGAAAGCTGGGTGCTATATATATATATTGCAGGAGCCCGGGAAAGCTGGGTGCTACATAAAGATAGTGCAAGAGTCCGGGAAAGCTGGGTGCTATATAAATATACTTAGTGCAGGAGCCCGGGAAAGCTGGGTGCTATATATACATAGTGCAGGAGCCCGGGAAAGCTGGGTGCTATATATACATAGTGCAGGAGCCCGGGAAAGCTGGGTGCTATATATACATACATAGTGCAGGAGCCCGGGAAAGCTGGGTGCTATATATACATAGTGCAGGAGCCCGGGAAAGCTGGGTGCTATATATACATAGTGCAGGAGCCTGGGAAAGCTGGGTGCTATATATACATACATAGTGCAGGAGCCCGGGAAAGCTGGGTGCTATATATACAGTAGTGCAGGAGCCCGGGAAAGCTGGGTGCTATATATACATACAATAGTGCAGGAGCCCTGGAAAGCTGGGTGCTATATATACATACATAGTGCAGGAGCCCGGGAAAGCTGGGTGCTATATATACATACATAGTGCAGGAGCCCGGGAAAGCTGGGTGCTATATATACATACATAGTGCAGGAGCCCGGGAAAGCTGGGTGCTATATATACATAGTGCAGGAGCCCGGGAAAGCTGGGTGCTATATATACATAGTGCAGGAGCCCGGGAAAGCTGGGTGCTATATATACATACATAGTGCAGGAGCCCTGGAAAGCTGGGTGCTATATATACATACATAGTGCAGGAGCCCGGGAAAGCTGGGTGCTATATATACATACATAGTGCAGGAGCCCGGGAAAGCTGGGTGCTATATATACATACATAGTGCAGGAGCCCGGGAAAGCTGGGTGCTATATAAATATACATAGTGCAGGAGCCCGGGAAAGCTGGGTGCTATATATACATACATAGTGCAGGAGCCCGGGAAAGCTGGGTGCTATATATACATAGTGCAGGAGCCCGGGAAAGCTGGGTGCTATATATACATAGTGCAGGAGCCCGGGAAAGCTGGGTGCTATATATACATACATAGTGCAGGAGCCCGGGAAAGCTGGGTGCTATATATACATAGTGCAGGAGCCCGGGAAAGCTGGGTGCTATATATATATATATATTATATATATATATATATATATACATAGTGCAGGAGCCCAGGAAAGCTGGGTGCTATATATACAATACATAGTGGCAGGAGCCCGGGAAAGCTGGGTGCTATATAATACATAGTGCAGGAGCCCGGGAAAGCTGGGTGCTATATATACATAGTGCAGGAGACCGGGAAAGCTGGGTGCTATATATACATAGTGCAGGAAGACGGGAAAAGCTGGGTGCTATATATACATAGTGCAGGAGACCGGGAAAGCTGGGTGCTATATATACATAGTGCAGGAGACGCGGGAAAGCTGGGTGCTATATATACATAGTGCAGGAGACCGGGAAAGCTGGGTGCTATATATACATAGTGCAGGAGACCGGGGAAAGCTGGGTGCTATATATACATAGTGCAGGAGCCCGGGAAAGCTGGGTGCTATATATACATAGTGCAGGAGCCCGGGAAAGGCTGGGGTGCTATATATACATACATAGTGCAGGAGCCCGGGAAAGCTGGGTGCTATATATACATACATAGTGCAGGAGCCCGGAAAGCTGGGTGCTATATATACATACATAGTGCAGGGAGCCGGGAAAGCTGGGTGCTATATATACATACATAGTGCAGGAGCCCGGGAAAGCTGGGTGCTATATATACATAGTGCAGGAGCCCGGGAAAGCTGGGTGCTATATATACATAGTG
This sequence comes from Rhinella marina, assembly GCA_900303285.1. Classification (NCBI taxonomy): domain Eukaryota; kingdom Metazoa; phylum Chordata; class Amphibia; order Anura; family Bufonidae; genus Rhinella; species Rhinella marina. The sequence goes on along the minus strand of ONZH01028469.1, from coordinate 95,096 downwards.
CAGGAGCCCGGGAAAGTTGGGTGCTTATAAATATACTTACTGCAGGGCCCGGGAAAGCTGGGTGCTATATATACATACTTACTGCAGGAGCCCGGGAAAGCTGGGTGCTATTATATACATACAGACAGTGCAGGAGCCCGGGAAGCTGGGTGGAGTGTGTATATATATATATATTATACTTACTGCAGGAGCCTCGAAAAGCTGGGTGCTAGATAGATAGATAGATATATATATATACTTACTGCAGAAGCCCGGGAAAGCTGGATGCTACATACATACACAGTGCAGGAGCCTGGGAAAGCTGAGTGGTATATATGCATACTTACTGCAGGAGCCTGGGAAAGCTGAGTGCTACATACATACATACAGTGCAGAGGTCTGGGAAAGCTGGGTGGTACATACATACAAAGAGCGAGGGGTCGGCGGTCTCTCGGCCATGTGATTACTTTATGGGTCCCCTCCTGTCTCCTCCAGCTGTGACCTCGGCTGCTGTCTCATCCCCTGTATGATCAACGACCTGAAAGATGTGACCCACACCTGCCCCAACTGCAAGGCGTACATCTACACCTACCGGAGGATGGGCTAGTGAAGACGCCCGCCGCCTCGTCTCCGTCCGGCTCATCTCATCTCGCCCTCCGTCCGCTCATCCACTAAGATACTGTGAATTCTAAGACCGGCCTCAATGAAGGACTAATTCAGACTGGTTCTCGGAGTGTCTCCCCCTGGTGGTCGACATTGAATAGGACATGTAATGTTTATGGGGGGGGTGCAATGTGTCATAATATTTACCGGCCCGCCTACCGCGCCCAGCGCCGAAGGCTTTGCCGGGTAAATTGTAGTTTATACTAGGAATCCGTTAACTCTTCACGCCCCATTCTGGCTACCTCAGATATATAAGGCATTCAGTTGGATGGATGGAGGGGGGCGCTATCACTTACGCATCGGCCATCCCTCGTGTTGCATCGGTCCGGTAATTGTCTTGGCTGCTATAAAGGGCTGCTATCTCATTTAGAGTCGACGTTTAGGTGTCCGAAGTCCCAGCAACGCACCGTGCCCGCCGGGGTCTGGACTAATACAGACGCATACACTGTGGTCTCCATGGTAACAGCCGTGGACTCTTTCTAGGAGTCCGGTATGTGCTGTTACCCACCTGCAGAGGGGCCCCAGAGCCCCACGTTGGCACAGGTGACTTTACTCCAGCCCCCCCACTGGCACTTTGCAGGGCTGTATAACCTAGCCGTAGTTGATGGCCTCATTTAAAGGGATTCTCTACTTAAAGGGGTGGTGTCGTCAAAGCAAAAGTGAAGCAGCTCCAACAATGAACTGCTGTGAAAAACCCCTTTAAGTTTCGTTTGGCAAAAATCTGATTAATACTGCAGACCTATGTAATGTGACACAGACTGGTTGCTAAGGAGATGCTGCTGACAACAGCATACTAGCATCTGGCTGATATACAATGTATCCATAGCATCCAGCTGGGTTGGCACAGCGTTGTCCTTAGAGGAGAACAGCAGCATCAACCCTGTGCTGATCCCAACATTAGTAATCAGATTTTTCTTAAAGTGGGTGGAGAAGCCCTTTAAAGGTTGAACGCTTACCCTGGAAGGTTGTCAAGTTCTTGCAAGTAACTGGAAACACTAATATTTTCTGCTAAGCATCTTATGAGAACCCCAGATCCCCCCCTCCTCCTGCCGTGCATGGCACATTCCCTTTGAGACTGCGTCCACCTGCTGCCTTGTTACTTTGTCCTTCTTTGGAATGTTCCATTTCTCTGCCTCCTGTGGGGGGGGGGGGACACACATCTCGCTGTTAAGTAGTGTAGTTTAATCATTGTATATATAATATACAGAATCTGGTTCCGTTTCGGACTCCGCCCCCAGCGGCGGTTTGTTCTCAGCGTCTCGTGAAGCTGTCTGTGTGAACAGGCGTAATGGAGTGACTTCTAATTTCTCAGGTTTGCCGATCGTTAGCCGTGTGTAAGGTTTGTGCGTTTCGCCGAAAGTTGCCGAATTTTTTTTTTTTCTTTGCATACGAGTTGTAATGGCTGCCGAATACATGGAAGATAATGAGGACAACGCGTTTTTCGTAATTTTCTCCAATAACAAGTGGCTGGAAGGCTGAGGGGTTATGAGAGGAGTGTTACATTGGTATCGGGGGCGTTCCCTTCATGAAAAGTCCTGCAGCTTTTTAATTTTCTGTGCGGAATTTGTAAAGGGTTTTGTTCTGTAAAAAAGTGGCAAATTCTGTTGCAAAAATTTGTGACTTGTCTTAAAAAGTTACTGGAAAGTGGGTGGGGTTTAGCAGAAGGGGGCGTGTCCTCTCACAAATATGCCAGAAATTGGCATAAATTATGGCGCAGATCCACTCCTGCTGTAAATTGCAAGTAATGAAAAGATGCGGCACATACATTTGCACTTCAGCGCCCCCTTTGTGTTTATATTCTTTTGGCATTTACAAGATCTCTGCTTGTCATCAGTGAACGGAAACCCTCAGCATATGAAAATACTCCGTAATCGCGATCAGCTGACGCAAGTTAGCGAGGGAGCCGACACATTGTAACGAGTCCTGCACTTAGCACAGGTTTCCGTTCACTGACAGCCAACAGAGATCTGTATAGAGGTGAGCTGCAGGACCTTTCCTTGCTTTCTATACGCTATTCTTGAAAACCACTGTAGATATTTTAGGTTTTGTGGGATCCGCCAGTTCTCTTTGTCTATGGGGCACTACCTCTGCTGCTGTCAGGGAATAAGGATCCAACAAGATGAAGGTTTTTTTGTCTGATGTTTTCTTCCTGGTGCTGCTTATCTCCCCTGGGCCTACGACCAAGCTGAATTGGAGTTATCAGCCAGATAACCTATGACCGGTGATGGCTGCCGGTGCGGTGAGTACGTCCGCTGGGCGCCAGAGCTTCCGTTATGTGGTCAAAGAAAAAAAAAAAGATTTTTTTTTTTTTTGTCTTGAATTTTGCCAGTTTAACCCTTCTGTCACTGCGCCTCAGGCCACGCAGCGGCGACCGATCCTGGTTACTGTGGCCGTGGTTTAATTAATAGGAAGTGAACGCATTAAAGCACTACCGACCGCAAGGCTCTTGTATTTCTCCGTTCATCCACTGGATCCTGGGAAAGCTGGGTGACTACAGCCATGGACGCCATACGTGAGACAGTGGGTGTCTCCACATGACAGGCCAGAGACCTGGTGATATGTGCACATAGGCTGGCCTGATGGTCCGGGAAAGCTGGTGACAACCCATATGAGCTGTAGAAAGCTAGGAGAGGAGAGCGTAGAGGGTTGTCAGGGGTGTCAGGAAATTCTAATTGCATCTATATGTTTCCGTCAGTGCATTGTGAGAGATGTAGGGTTACATCACCAGCCTTATGTGTACAGCAACCCACAGAAAATCAGCAGAATTGTGAATGCAGCTCCGGTTCTGACTGGAGCATAAAACACTACATGAGGATCAGAATCAAAGATCATCATATTTGTATGGTTACTAAATATTCTAATAAAATATATAAGATATAAAGATGGCTGCGCCCATTGATCCTGTGTGGCCCCTGCTTCAGGTCCTGGAACTTCCGTTTGGCCATACGTTTCCCCTGCAGGGGGCGCTGTGGGATAACTTATATGACATCCATGTGACTTGTCACCCATAGCAACCAATCAGAGCTCAACTTTCACTTCTAAAGCTGCGCTGTGATTAGTTGCCATGGGCAACAAGGTTAGTGGTGAGGCCTTGTGACAGGTATCAACCAATCGGAGACCGTGTTGCATTTTGTGTGTAAAGTATAGTCAATGAAAGCTGCTCTCTGATTGGCCATTATGGACGACATGAGTGGAACTTTTATCCACACCAGCCACTCAGATCGCCACTTTCGTTTTCCAGCAATGAGAGCAGGATTCTGATTGGTTGCTCTGGACATAGGATTGCTACCTGTCCGGTATTTCACCGCACAAGCCGGTATTCTATTCTGCCTGCCGGTATTTTGTGGCAAAGTTCCTGATGAGTGGCCCCAGGCCTGCAATGGCAGATCACACAGTCGGTCGCCTGTCCCAGCCCCATTAGGATAGACATTTATTTCTATATGTCTCCAGGATGTGTCTGTATATAGGTACCTATTGTCTATAAATATATGTATTTGAGGAAATGTTTTGGTGATAATGACCATATTTTTCAGACAATAAGACACTTTTTTTCTCACAAAAGTGAGGGGAAAATGGCAGTGTGTCTTATAGAGTGAATGTAGATGACCGGTCATAAGTATATTGGTGGTGAGGGAAGTACTGCGCTAGTTGTACTCACCGATCCCCGCTCTTCTTCAAGGCTGCACTGTGCATATGCCCTTACTGTGTACAGTGTCAGGATGTAGGGCACGTGCACACTATGACCTGATGCTGTGCAACATCCGTTCTCAGTACAGCGCAGGTTGGAAAAAGAGCGGTGAGTCCTACAGCTGCAGAGTGGCAGCGCCATCCAGACCTAAAGTGATACGTTTATTTTTTTTTAATGTCTGATCTGAGGTCTAATGAAGATTGGAGATCTGATCTGAGGTCTGATGAGGAGTGGGAGTCTGATGAGGAATGGGGGTCTGATCTGAGGCCTGATGAGGAAAGGGGGTCTGATCTGAGGCCTGATGAGGAATGGGGGTCTGATCTGAGGTCTGATGAGGAGTGGGGGGTCTGATCTGAGGTCTAATGAGGAGTGGGAGTCTGATGATGAATGGGGGTCTGATCTGAGGCCTGATGAGGAATGGGGGTCTGATCTGAGGCCTGATGAGGAATGGGGGTCTGTTCTGAGGCCTGATGAGGAATAGGGGTCTGATCTGAGGTCTGATGAGGAGTGGGGGGTCTGATCTGAGGTCTGATGAAGAGTGGGGGGTCTGATCTGAGGTCTAATGAGGAGTGGGGGGGTCTGATCTGAGGTCTGATGAGGAGTGGGGGGGGTCTGATCTGAGGTCTGATGAGGAGTGGGGGGTCTGATGAGGAGTGGGGGGTCTGATCTGAGGTCTGATGAGGAGTGGGGGGGGGGTCTGATCTGAGGTCTGATGAGTGGGGATCTGATCTGAGGTCTGATGAGTGAGAATCTGATCTGAGGTCTGATGAGGAGTGAGAATCTGATCTGAGGTCTGATGAGGAGTGGGGGTCTGATCTGATGAGGAGGAGTGGGGATCTGATCTGATCTGATGAGGAGGAGTAGAGGTCTGATCTGAAGTCTGATGAGGAGTGAGAATCTGATCTGAGGTCTGATCTGAGGTCTGATGAGGAGTTGGGGTCTGATCTGAAGTCTAATGAAAAATATTTATACTTATTTCCTTCCTAGTTGCGTCCTATAGTCCGAAAAATACAGTAACTCTGATCCTGAGAAGAGGGGCCCATTCTGGTGGAGCGGCTGGCCTTGCTGCTCTATTGCTCTCCATGGAAGCACCAGAAACAGCAGAGAGTGCTGTATGTGCCCATCTCTGGCGGTCCCGTAGAGAATGAATGGAGCGACACGGTGCTTGCTCGACCTGCGGGTCCATCAGACGGGACCAGGACCCCGTTCTCAGGATCCTATGGGTCTCAGCAGTCGGACCCCCACAGATCATTTAGTGATCCCCTAGTCTGTGGAGAGGGAATAACGTGAAAACTTGTTTCGGGAGTCAGACCCCCTCTGATCCTAAGAATAGTTCATCAATATTAAACCATTGCTCAACCCCTTTAAAAACGGGAAAAAAAAAATTCAATATGAACAAACCGTATCAAACAACACCGGTGTTAAGCGACGCCCCCAAAACCACACACCCTTTTTACCCGCGTAAACTTGGCCGGGAAAGGCAACCCAGACAGTTATTCCTTCAGATGATCTGTGGGGCCCCTCAAGGTGCTGGGGCCCAGTCACTAACATGAACACAGCTATTAAGAAAAATTATTTTATTAATATAAGAATACAGAACAGTGGAGGAGAGCTGCGAGGCTCGGGTCATGGACCTCATCACAAAACATTTCAGTGCTTCACAGTTTTCATCCAGGCAACATTGTGCAGATTGAACAGAAGTGGAGTAGGAGGGGCGTGGCCTATAGGAAGGGGGCGTTCTTAGAAATAAACTGAGTGGTTGCTATGGTTACGTGTTTCTCATGCACTAGTTTTGTGAAATCAGCCCCGACGTTCCCTGGTATTTCAGTCTTTTTCTCTTTCAGCCTTCAAATGCCCTTGAGCGTCTCCTTGTTCTCCTCCGCCCATTGCTGGAACTTCTTGGCCTTGGGGTTGAGCTTTAAGGTGAGCTCCACGTCCCGGTCAGGCTTCAGCAAGTAGAAGCGGAACATGTTGGCGAGCTCTGCTGCTCCGGGGAAGCCCAGCTTCTCGTACGCTTCAGGGGTGATCTGCAGGGGAAATGCAAGGGTTAAAAATCATCCTCTACTGAGGAAATGGGAGCCAGAGCCGCCCTCAAGTGTACAGTCTACTGCTCTCTGGTGTCAGCCATGTCAGGGGGGAGAGGATGACTGTAGGACAGGAGAATACAGTCTATTACACCCTGTTATCAGACATTTCAGGGGAGAGGACGACTGTAGGACAGGAGAATACAATCTATTGCTCCCTGTTATCAGCCATTTCAGGGGAGAGGACGACTGTAGGACAGGAGAATACAATCTATTGCTCCCTGTTATCAGACATTTCAGAGGAGAGGATGACTGTAGGACAGGAGAATACAATCAATCGCTCCCTGTTATCAGACATTTCAGAGGAGAGGATAACTGTAGGACAGGAGAATACAATCTATTGCTCCCCGTTATCAGACATTTCAGGGGAGAGGATGACTGTAGGACAGGAGAATACAATCTATTGCTCCCTGTTATCAGACATTTCAGGGGAGAGGATGACTGTAGGACAGGAGAATACAGTCTATTGCTCCCTGTTATCAGACATTTCAGGGGAGAGGATGACTGTAGGACAGGAGAATACAATCTATTGCTCCCTGTTATCAGACATTTCAGGGGAGAGGATGACTGTAGGACAGGAGAATACAATCTATTGCCCCCTGTTATCAGTCATTTCAGGGGAGAGGATGACTGTAGGACAGGAGAATACAATCAATCGCTCCCTGTTATCAGCCATAAATGCAGCTGTGGTGGTGATTGGAGCATAATTATCTGTCCAATCAATGATACATTACAGATGAAGTATATTCCTTTAAGACTGTGTCTGCATGGTCTGCAGCAACTGCTCAAACTGATCATCTGATCTCACCTTGGCATCTCGGATGTCTTTGCCGGAGACTTTGGACATTATGGCAGCGTACTGTGCCACCGTCAGCTTCTCTGTGCTCAGTCCGATGTCCTTGCCTGCGTACTGCGATGGCGACTTCAGGATACTGACAACAACGCCACCCAAATCTTTTACCGACATCCCATCCAGGAGAACATCACCCATCGGGATGGCTGGAAAGAAATTGAGAGTTGTGATACAGCGAAGGGTAAATGCACACGATCAAAATGACAATTTGAAATTCTCAATGCAGATTTTTTTGGTGCGGATTTTACAATCCGCAGCATGTCAATTTATCTTATTTTTCCTGTCCGGATTTCATGAGGATTTTCTCCATTCACTTAAAAAAAAATCCGCACACAAATCCGCACCAATTTCACTGAGAACACCTGTGGATTTCAGTGCGGATTGTCCGCAGATAAATCCTGATCGTGTGCATTTACCCTTAAAGGGATTGTCCAGTTATTTCCATAAAGCTCCGTCCTTGTATAATGACAGATTCTGTGACTTTTTTATTTCAATTCCTCTGCTCACTGTCAGGGAATGAAAACTTTCTTGTTTCCATCCAGAGGTTGAATGCCCACAGATATAATACATATAGTCGTGAGGCCTAAGGGACATGTGATCTAACAATTGCTTCTTAAAGTCCCCTAAGGTGACTTAAAAATCTGTGTAAAAAAATATTTTTAAAAATATGAACAAATTATAAAAAATTCTAACCAACCCCTTTCCGCTTAATAAAAATAAACAGTAATACAAAAAAAAAAACAAAAAAAAAACAAAAACACAACAACTTGTCCTGCAAAAAAACAAGTCCGGCTACGTCAATAGAAAATTAAAAAAAAAAAAAAAAAAATATGGCTCTGGAAAGAATGAATTAAAAAAATCCTGTCAGAAAGGGGTTAAATTAAAAAGCTACTTACTTGAACCTTGGATAAGTAATAAATTATACTCCAGTCACATCCAAAGCTGCAGTCACAGTTCTGACCTCCTGATTTTGGATGTAGGGCTTCATATCTCACTGCTGCCCCCTGCTGGTTCAGAGTATTCAAATACTACACTGTACTGTGATAAATTAGTGGAGATACGTCAGCAAATTAGGGTGAATTCACACATGGCAGATGCGTTGCAGGACTGTAAACCTGTTCCAGGGATTGCACTTTTTTTTTTTTATTTAAGGAGCAGAACATTTCTTGTACCTAAAGAGCAGGTGTCACCGTCCTTCTTCAGGAGTCTGACAAAGGCCAACAGAGCCTTGATCTCGGCTCGTAACAAATTCCACATGGAAATTTTAATACAGCTTTGGGTGTGACTGGAGTATATTCATTTTTGAAAAAAAAAAATAAAAGCTGAATCACGACTTTCTGCACCCAGCTTTCCCGGGGTCTCTTTAATATAAGCAGCAGAACATTTCTTGTACCTAAAGAGTAGCTGTCGCCGTCCTTGTTCTTCTGGGGCCTGAAGTAGGTCAGCAGGTTCTCGTAGTAACTGGGGAGCCGGACGCTGGTCATGGGGACCCCAATCTCTCTGAAGTATTCCTCAACCACCCCTTTCCCATCAAAGTGCAGCACCTCCAGCTTCCCCCCTGTCAGTTTCTTCACATTCTCCAAGCCGCTGAAGACCACGATCTGCAGACCCAGGCGCTTGGACAAATCTGCTATCAGTTTACCCTGGAGGAAAAATAATGGAATATTCCCATATAAATGCTGCATGTTATACAGGATTAGTGGTGTTCATCCTGCGCTTCCTGGTTCATATGGAGAATGCAAGAACTACAGTATATTGAATGACAGATGTCTGCGCTACTTCACTCGCTGCTTAGTGTCAGTCTTCACTCCTGTTCAGAGATTTTATTCCTGAATCAGGAAGCTCAGGATGAACCAAGAGACAAGTCTTCATTATCTAAACCAGAGATCAGCAACCTCCGGCTGTTCTAAAACTACAACTCCTTTCACTTTTGTGGGAGTTACAAGAACAGCCAAGAAAGTGTGCATGCTGGGAGTTGTAGTTTCACAGCAGCTGGAGTGCTGAAGGTTGCAGATCCCTGATATAAGCCATTACTGCTTGATGGTTTCCGTACCTGTGCGATCTCTTTGTCCTTGATGAAATGCTCCCAGAAGTTGGTGACCACAAACGCTCCATAAGCTCCGCCCAGCGCGGCCTCCAGGCTTTTCTCGTTGTCCAGATCCGCGGACACGACCTCCGCCCCGGCCTCCTTCAGCTTCACGGCTGCTGGCTTGCTGGGATCTCGAGTCACTGCCCTGACCGCAAAGGTGCCATCTTCCAGGAGGGCGGCAGCGACTGATCCGCCCTGGGCTCCTGCGGAGAGAGAACGAGACGCGGCGGACGGATTAATACTGATGGCAAACCAACAAAATTTGTCTGGAAAAGCTGTGTGACAACCATTATAAGATTCATCGGAGGCCGCAGACAGTCCGGATTATCCGCCAGTGCTGTAGGCGGGCGCAGACTATTCATTACTGAGCATTGGTGGTCACCCAGAACTATACCGAGGCAACTCCAGCCCTAGGTGCCGAGATCCTTATCTACATAAGATGCACGTTGACCCGAGGGACAGGTGATGGATTAGTGATTAGTGATGGAGAGGTGCCAGGTGAATCTTGCTCTGCAGAGTGCCACGTTGGCAGATGTGGCGGCGGGTTTATGCCCAGTTAGGGGACCTTCACACGCTACAGATTTTGTTGCAGAATTTTCTGTGACTGGAAATCAGTTTTATTCATTTGAATGGAGCGGAAAGCACATGGATTTCTGCAAGCCCCATTCAGGTTAGTGGCAGGGGCGTAGCTACCATGGAAGCAGCTGCTACGGGGCCCAAAGTCAGGAAGAGGTCCGGAAGGAGGAGAAAAGGATTTATTTTCAGGGCCCAGGGAGCAGTGAATATGGTGCTCCTAGTCCTAGCACTGATAGTACTCACTGCTCCCTGGTCTGCGCTGCACAGTGTAGTGCGTGCCTAGATGCAGTACGGCAGGAAGAGCAGAGGCGCCCGCAGGAGAAGGAGGAGAAGAGAGGCGAGTACTTTTTTTTTTGGTCCAGTCGGAGGTCTGCATTAAAGGGACAGAGGGTGGGAGCGTTCAAAAATTTGCTTTGGGGCCCAGTCATTTTACTGGTGAATGGAACTGATTGACTGATAGTTGTGTAGCCATGTGGTATATTGCTCCATTAATTTATGACTACAGAACCCTTTACACAGGCCAAGAATGGAAAAGATCATAGCTAACGAGTGTTCATATTAACGCTGATTAGCGATACGATCGATCATCGGGTAATTAGATCGTCAGTGCAGCACAAAATCCTTGTTTCCCGACAGCAGATTGTACTGTAAACACGATGAGACGTTATATGGGGAAGAGCGATGGCGTTAGTGATCGCTCCATGTAAATGCACCGGTGTACTCCGCTAGCGATCAGGAGATTGTCTAGAAGGAACGGTTCCCTCCCGACAATCTGTCTCGTGTAAAGGGACCTTTAGCCTTGAAAAATCCATGAAAACTGGGTGGAAAAGTTTCAGGGTGTGGGAGCTGTATAATTAAATTCTAAGTTTTCACCTGGTCTAATAACAGGTCTAGCCATGTATGATGATGCAGTGCAGACAGGTGGATGACACGGTAAGGCAGTATTCACATGTGGATTTGGCACAGAGATTCCCAAGACTGGAAACCACCGTTGATTTCTGAGACATAATTCAGATTAATCGGACGGATCTGCTGCGTGTGAATTTATAATCTGTGAATGTATGTGATCATCTCCATGAGGGGGTTGTTGGAAAGCTGATCCCAAAGGTCACCTTTTTTCCCCACATGGTGGTCACCTACCTCCCCCCCACACTCACCTGTGGCTCCAAAGACTACAATGACTTTCTTGCCGGACATGGTGGAGTGAAGTGTAGTGTCTTCTGCAGGAATATGGCTGTGAGCAGAGTGGAGCTGTGTTTATACGGAAGCTCAGACAACCCACTCCTCTCCTCTCCTCTCCCCTCCCCTCCTCATCAAAATGTCAGTGTGACTCAGCACTATACACAATAGACAAGCAGAAGAAAGGGGGTCTCCATGGAAAGACTCTGTCCGCTGGGCAGTCAGCAGGCAGTCACGCCATCTCCACAGCTCGGGCACTCATTACTGATAAGGATTCATCAAAAGAAAAGAATTCATCCTGTGCTTGCAGGTTCAGGAATAGAATGTCAGAACTGCAGTGAGGACTGACACAGAGAGAGCAGTGGAACAAAATGAGAAGGTGGGAGTGCAGTGCAGATTTACATGAGGTTCTGGGTCTGCGGAAAGCTGGGTATGAGCAGGAAAATGGCGACTATTGATGGTTGTCACTCAGAATCTGTATACAACAACAATATAACGCCGAACCCACATCTTTTGAGGGGCTTACATTTCAGTGATTTGCGCGCTGCTATGGCGCTGTACCCCGCGGTCATGTGGATTAATACGATAATTGGATTATAGAAAAAAACTCAAATAAATCATGGGTTACTAGAGGAATTAAACGAGCGCCTTCGGGGCCCCAGCATCAGCCTGGAGGGTTGTGAATTTCTGTGAGTTATGGCCTCAAGGCTGTGGTGGCCTGTGTTTAAAAAAAAATATATATATATAATTCTCCCATTCACTGACAGCAAGCAGAGAGAAATGAGGAAACACAAAGGACCTAATTTATCACTACTACCAGGAAGCTAGGCCGTGTTGTCCCTAGCAACCAATCACAATTGAGTTTTCATTTTTCCAGGGCAGTTTAGGAAATGAAAGCTGAGCTATGATCGGTTGCTATGAGTAACAAGGCCTATTTTGATAAATGAGGCCTGAAGCATATTACAAAGCTGCAGATCTTTTCCTCATATCAGTTTAGAAGGGAAGACATTTTTCCGGGGCCCTCACTGTCCTTATTCAGAGGGGCCCCTGAGCTCTTTCTATGGTCAGAACAGGGGGTTCCCCTTTCTATATTCGGCCCAGGCCCGGAGTCCTGAGTAATGGCAAAGGATACGATCACATAACACGAGCGGCGTCCAGACATGTAATTCGCCGTATTGATATGTGGTTTATGGTATCATTGCACACAATAGAGAGTGTGCCTGGAGTAATCCTGTGCAACCGCCGCCCTCATTCAGGCGACATAACACCATGTTCTCGAGAGGAAATAGAACTGAACGTGATCACCATTATACAGTTTATACATGATCTACATAATGACATTATAATCTTGTACTGATCCTGTATTACATGTCAGAGCTGCAATCCCACTTCTGCTGATTAGTATTAGAAACAGTCAGCAAGCTTGCCGCCAGAACCCCTTTAACAGCATAGCTGCCCTATAATGTGGGGGTTGGTCAAGATTTCCTTCATCAGATGATTCTACCTTTCGCAGAAGGGAAATCCCCCTGAACAAGCAGGGGGTGCTGGGAGATTTCAGCTCTGGGGTATAACAGTGAAGCATAAACAGTGATTTTTTTTTTTTTTTACCTGCACGTGGTTTTGTGAAAAGACAGGGCACCTAGTGGGTGACCCCTCAGCGAACACCTGCACATGCCACCCCTCCTGCGCTGGTTATTATAAGGGTCTCCTGGTATAGAATCTGCCCTCATAATTGTGTAATATAGCATTATATGGAGAAGCCCTTAAAGTCAGTGACCTTGAAACTGCCCATTGACATGTCCGGTACATGACACTATATGTGTGAGAGACACATTGCTTGGTGGGCGACGTTCTGCTGTGCCTGGACGATTTGTGCTATATTATTATATCTACCAGAAAATGACTGCTGACATGTGCAGCAAGCTTCAGGGTGGAGGATGGGAGTGGTAGTGGCTCTGGCTGCAATAATCATTCACAGTGACAATCCTTACACCAAGGCTCCTTAGGGCCAGGGCAGTGATAGGAGGGCACTCCCTTCTTCCCTCAGATCACACCCTAATGTCGGGGCTCCTGTCTGATGGTAGTTAGAGAGCCCTTGGTGTTGTGGGTTTGGTGCGGGTGCAAGGCAGAAGGTGTAGGTGCTGTGGGCGGCGAAGGGTGCTGGAGTCAGTAACCCGGCCAGAGGTAGAAAATTGACAAGTCTCTCAAGTCTTTTAAATTAAGTCAGGTCCGGACCCCTGCAATTTCCTCTAAACAGACTTCCTCCCCAGCTGATTGCAACACATATCTACGGTTTGGACTAAGAAGAGACCTGATGCTGAAATTTGCAGAGTACGAGCTGCTTCAGGACTGAGCCTGAACCCCTGAGTCAATGTGGTTGGACAGAAGTTCAGTCTAATGCTATATACATCACCATTATCTGATGGGGCATAACTTTATGTACCTACGTATGTACCTGAACTTATGACCTACATATGTCACCTGATCTGTAACCCCCAGAAATTAATGATAATGAAATACTATAAAATAATGCAAAATAATAAAAGACAGTGTAATAATAATACAACATCAACACAATAATCTAAGATTACAGATTAGCCAGGACAATACCACCTGACAGGACAGCCTAACAGGCTGCATTCACTGACAGCAAGCAGAATTCCTGATACTTATCCTGTATTATACTCCGGAGCTGCAATCAGAATTCTGCTTTTTGTTACTGGAAACAGTCTGGAAGCTTAGTTTAGGTTAGAATCCCTCTTTAGGTTAAGTTTTTCCTACATCTGAGGACTGTACAGTGCCTGGGGTAATGTAGACATTTCCCAGAATGCAAATCACCAGAGCAAGCACTGTGCAGACAGCGAATGTGATTTCAACTCTGATGGCTGCAGAAATGTGACTACAGCTCTGGAGTACAGCTCTGTAAAACGTTCCCTGGCCATGGTCTATTTTTTTTTTTTATATATATATAATCTTTATTAGAGTTTTTACACTTTTATAACATACAAAAAGAACAAGAACAATAGGGCACGCTTAGGCCATGGTCTCGTCATATCAATGGACACTTTTTTTTTGTCGTATTTAGGGATGAGCGAATCGACTTCGGATGAAATATCTGAAGTCGATTCGCAAAAAACTTTGTTCTAATACTGTACGGAACGGGAGCTCCGTACAGTATTAGAATGTATTGGCTCCGATGAGCCGAAGGTATTACTTCGTGAAGTCTCGCGAGACTTTGCATAATAACTTCAGAAATTGATTTTTACTGTAAAAAAAAACATTTCCTGAACTCTGGTTCGGTTCCAAGTGGTACCTTGGACCATATGGACACTTGGCTGCATGCGCCACAATCATAAAGTCACCTCACAGTTCTGTAACAGTCCATTATAGATGGAGATCCCCTTTAAGGCCTCGTGTACTGGCCCCTAATAGAACAGTCCTATCCTTTTCCGTTGTGTGGATAATAATAAGATATGTTCTATTTTTTTTCAGAACGGACATACGGAAACGGAATGCATACGGAGTAACTTCCGTTTTTGTTTTTGCAGACCCATAGAAATTAATGGTTCTGCATACGGTCGGCATAAAAAAAACGGAACGGACATGGAAAGAAAATACATTCGTGTGCATGAGCCCTAAACCAGTGATTTTACAATTCACCGCTGAATCTGCCCCATACGTGACTTGCAGTATATGTGACTACTCGCAGAACGCTCTGTAATATCAGGAACAGAGAATTTGTGCTATATCATTACAGCTAAACAGAAAAAAAAAAATGCTGACCAGAAAAACCGGCTTCATTGTTACTTGGCGAGTTGTGCTGACTGGAAGAACCTGGAAATTCATAAAAAGAACTGACCTTAGTCACAATGTAACAGAATAATTATACAAAATGTAAATAAAATGTAAAATACTAATCTAAAATGGTTTAGTATTACAATGTAGTAGTAATAATCTATAGACAAAAGCTGTGGGATAGCACTAGAAAATATTATAAAAATGTAGAAGTAATAATCTAAATAATAATCTAATACTATGTAGTAATAAAATGATATGATACAGTATAATAATAATAACATAATATACATATATAGTGTGGTAGAAGTAATAGTACTTGTGATACAGTGTAGTAATAATGCCATACAATTATGTAATGAAGTAATAATAATAATAATTAATATAATATTTTAATAATATAATATTGCAATAAATAGTAATGTAATTCCATAAGAGAATTAATGTAGCATAAATTATAACCCTAATATAATGTAGTAATAATACTATAATAATAATGTATTAGTAATATTAATTAAATATAAGGTTAATTATAGAGTAAATTAATACTAAAGTAATATAATTATTACAATGGCGGTTCACTGGTACCATTGTTCCTTCCTTGCCAGAGTCAGCGGCGTGTGGGAATGATTCAGGGCCATTCCTTGCTATGGCCGTTCTCTAGTGCTGCTGCTCCGTGTATCCCGGTTACTTGGTGTGAATTGCGCCATCGTGCTTGTCCTTCTCCTCTGTTCTGTACTGCGAGGGTTAATTCTTCCCTTGCTGCGTGTTTTCATCTGTTTGATGAGTTTGTTAAGTCTCCTATTTAGGGCTCATGCACATAAACGTATTTTCTTTCAGTGTCCGTTCCGTTTTTTTTTTTGTGGGCTTTATACAGAACTATTAAATTCAATGGCTCCGCACAAAAAACAGAAGTTAGGCCTCATGCGCACAAGCATATGCATTTTGCAGTCTGCAAAAAACGGATCCACAAAAATACGGATGAGGTCCATGTGCATTCCATATTTTGCAGAACGGAACAGCCGGCCCCTAATAGAACAGTCCTATCCTTGTCCGTAATGCGGACAATAATAGGACATATTCAATTTTTTTTGCGGAACAGAAATAGGGAAACAGAATGCACACAGAGTAACTTCCTTTTTTTTTTTTGACGGACCCATTGAAATGAATGGTCCTGTATACGGTCCGCCAAAAAAACAGGATGGACACGGAAAGAAAAAATGTTTGTGTCCGTGAACCCTTACTCCGTGTGCATTCCGTTTCCATATGTCCGTTCTGCAAAAAAATTAGAACATGTCCTATTATTGTCCTCAATACGGACAAGTATAGGACTGTTCTATTAGGGACCAGCTCTTCCATTCCGCAAAATACGGAATGCACACGGACGTCATCCATATTTTTTGTGGATCCGTGTTTTGCGGACTGCAAAATACATACGCTCATGTCAGTCCTTGCCATGCCTTGCTTTGTTCTGTTTGCAGTCTGCCTGTGCCTTAGTCCCAGTTTCATAGTTTGCGGCTGGTTCTGGTTATGGCACAGCCTGATTCATGTCCTTCTTGTTTTGTTTCTGTATGTACCTGTATCTGCTGTGTCTGAACAATGTCCAAATTCCTGGAGTCCCTTCCTAAAGTCCATCCTGCCAACTTCTGCTTTGTTTGAACATTGTCCAAGTTCGTGAACTCTGTGTTCCCAACTTTCTGATTTGCATGTCTGGCTTTTGCGGTCCGCCTGTTTGGGTTTCTGAATTTATTTGTCTGCTCGTGCTCCGTGTTTTGTGTCACGTCTTTAATCTGTGTTTGCCTTGGATTTGCCTGTACTCTGCCTGGTTCTGTATTGTGCCATGCCCGTGCCCACATCCCTGAACAGGGGTTAAAGAGGACCTTTCACCCGTTCTGATGGTACAATCTCAATACCTGTCGCTGTAGGGCATGTTTACTAGATATCTTATCGCTATTTTTTCAGACACGCCCCTCCGTTGCAGCGCTGTGCCCCCCCCCATTCTATTTTGCTGCCCTGTATACTAATCAGTAGCATTGGTACAGGTAGGAGAAGACGGCCATGTTTCAAAGGGGGCGTCTCCTTCTCCCTGGCTGGGAGCCGTCCAATCACTGAGAACTTCTTCACAGCCAGGGAGAAGGAGATGTGCACTATGAAACGTGGCCATCTACTCCTCCCTGTACCGATGCTACTGATTAGTTTACAGGGCAGCAAAACAGAATGGGGGGGGGGGGCACAGAGCTGCAACGGAGGAGCATGCCTGTAAAAAAAACAGTGATAAGATATCAAGTAAATATACCCTACAATGCCAGGTATTGTACCTTCAGAACTGGTGAAAGGTTGGGGGGCAGAGGGTGTCCTGACACTATCCAATCAGTGTTGCTAGTGTCAGACTGTGTAGGGACACCCCCCATCCCCCAAACTGGTAGCAACCAGATGGTTGCAATCCAGTGGCAATTTATTCATTCCTTCTAGAAGGAATAGTAGAGGATATTACAATTAAACTGTAAAAAACAAACTCGAGTCGGTAGGGCAAAAACACTTAATTTTAAAAAGGTGAATTTCCCAGGGTGGAGCCAACATGGTTTTACTATGGACAGAAGCTGTGAGACTATTCGAGGTAAGTAGAAGCCATGACAGAGGGGCAGCTGTGGATTTAGTGAGGTAAGTAGAAGTCTGGACAGAGGGGCGACTGTGGATGTAGTGAGGTAAGTAGAAGCCTGGACAGAGGGGCGACTGTGGATGTAGTGAGGTAAGTAGAAGCCGGGACAGAGGGGCGACTGTGGATGTAGTGAAGTGTGAGGCTCGTCTAAGCACATATTCGGCACTTCCACGTGGGACGCCGTGATTCCAGCAATCTCATGGACCGGCTCATCTGAGCTCCCTACCATGGATTTCACCGCTCTAAGCGAAGTTGCCACCGCTACGTCTATCAGTCACATCTTTGGGCATGCAAGTACTGTCATTTGCCACACTCTGACTCAGCTATTTCCGTCGACTACATAGAAATGAATGGGAGCGATGGCCGCACATGTGCTCCCATTAATTTCTATGGGAGCAGTGGGGGAGCTGCGCCTGGTTGTGGCCGGACCCTGGGAAACCTGGGGTCCTCCAGGCGCAGTGCTCCCCCCCTCCGATCTCGATATAGGTGGGACCCGCACCTATAGGACAATGGGGGTATATCCAAGCGATATGCCCCCATTGTCTTAGATGAGAATACCCCTTTAAGAACTGTATTGTGCCCAGAGGCTTGAGAATCTTTATCCGTCCTGCCAAAAGGTACAAACTCCTGACTTCTCCAATAAATGGAAAGTGGAATAAACAGAAAGCTCATTGCGCCTTATTAAACCATTATTGGAACAAGAAAACACAAATATTAGAGTCATTGAAAAACGCTTGGAGGAACGTACTCAGGCAGCCCTTCAATGTAAGGAACGTACTGAACTTCAAAAGAGAGAAGGAGAGCTTGAAAATAATATTGAGAGATATAAGTCTAATCTTATCGAATGCAAACACGGAGATTTCTGAAGGACTTATCGGAGTTCGGTGATAAGACAGCTTATAACATCACACTGCTGGACCATAAGGACTCACGGAAAGCTCTGTTTAAGACATAGAAAGTTCAGACACTGACTATTAGTATTCTTTCAACACCTGGAGAGGTTCTGGAAGAGGTAGAAATCGGGGAAGGGGTCTATATAGAACGAGTAACTTGAGGTCTCATTTTAGAGGCAATTCTAAATCTCAACCTCAATCCTCAAGACAATGGGATCCAAATCGGATCCATCAAATGTCAGATACCTCTCTGGGCCAATCTACATCTGATTTTCAGCACTAAGCCACGCCCCTAACTCTGCCCACTGTATACCTAATCCCACCCAGTCCCCTTAATGCTCCACATAGTAAATATTCCCCAGTTATGTGTCCTCATTAATATGCCTAGCTGTGCCCCCAGTAATACGCCCTGTTATGTACCCCCAGTAATATGACAGGCTGGGCCCCCAGGAATATGCTCAGTTATGTGCCCCCAGTAATATGACCAGCTGTGCCCCCCTATTAATATGCCCACATTGTGCCCCTCACAGTTAAAAAAATAAAATAAAAACCTTTTACTTACCTTCTTCCTAGCAGCAGCACCACCAGCAGGACATCAGCTTCTCTTGTCTGTAGGGGGCGGAGCCAAGACTGTCGGCCAGACAAGACCTACAGAGAGCTGCAGGGGGGGACGGGAGGGAGGATGTAAGAAGCAGGCAGCCGGCGCAGAGACAGCTGCCAAAAACCAGGACATACCTCCCCCATACCGGGACAGCTGGATCTGGGACGGTTGGGAGGTATGCTTTATCAACCTCAGGGCAGTCCTCAGAGACAACTACGAACACTCTGGGCACAACTTCCCCTTTTTAAGGCAAACGATACCTAGGAACACCTATGCACTTAGCGGCCGATCACAAATTCAACATACGCAACAACAAATAAAAAAGTGAATCGTCCCATAATTCATGACTCATGGATTATCAATTTGTCTGGATTGACACTATGACATGCTGAACTCTCTATATTATATTATACAAAGCATAGGTGCGGCCTCTTCTGGAATACGCGGTTCAGTTCTGGGCACCAGTCCATAAAAAGGATGCCCTGGAGTTAGATAAGAGCGACTAAACTGATAAAGGGCCTGGAAGATGATTAACCTGTACAAATATATAAACAAACTATACAAAAAATATCGAGGGAAGCTATTCTGTGTTAAACCCACTCAAAAAAAAAAAGGGGCCGCTCCCTACGCCTGGAGAAGAAGAGATTCAGCCATAAAAGGCAAGAAAGATTCTTTACAGTAAAAGCAGTGAATCTCTGGAGGAGTCGGTCACAGAGAATATAGGAGAAGCTTCAGATGACTTTTTTCATTGAGGCGTCTGACAATGTATAGAAATCATCTTCTACACACCCTGTCCCTTTGACCTAATAAATATGGACATTGACCCAGGGATTTGCTCTGTGGATCAATACAGCAGGATCACAGGTTGGACTTGATGGTCTTTATCTTAACCTTAATAACTATGTAACTATGAGTGGAATAACACAGCATCATAAGAAGAGAAGTGTTGGAGATGCAACAGCTTACAGATTGGTCTACTGATGGATTGACTGCAGTTTATTGTTGTGACACTAGATGTTGCTGTTACTAATGCTTACTTGTAGTCTCTCTATGCATTTCTGTGATGTGTTGTATTTCCTGTACACTGAGGTGAACTCACTGATTTCTTTTTCCTGTCTCTGTACCATCCACCATGTAAGGTGACCTTCAGTTATTGCATGCATGTTCCAATAAACCCAGTTCCTGTTACTTCACAATGTCTGATCTAAACTGACTCTGCTGCACCCAGCAACCATACAACAAGAAGCTTCAGAACTGTTATTACAAGTGGAATGTGAGTTCAGACACGTCAGGAGAGGTGAGAGGTCCCCTTTAACCTCCATTGAAAATAGAAAGCTGCGTTGTGATTGGTTGACATGGGAAGTTTTACTCACATGACCTGAACAACCTTTATTGTGTAAAATTTTAAACAATCCAGACCGGCTGGAATTTTCCTCGTCAGTGTCTTCCAAAGTCCGAGTTCACGCTTCAGTTATTTGGTCAGTCATTTCCATCACTTATTGTGAGACAAAAGACAGAACAGGAGGAAATCCTTCCATTATAAAGTCAGGATCTTCACTACTGGTTTTGGAAATAACTGAAGTGTGAACTGGCAGTGTAATAGCCGCTAATAATGGGAGGGGCAGTCATCAAACATGGCGCCAGACAGGAGGGCGGGGCTCGTTTCCGCTTCCGTTCCTTCACATGACCCAGGGGCCTCTTCACAACATCTTTCTGCGGAGTCTTACCATCCAATAGTAAGGGTGATGAGTCTGACCAAGACCGGGCCGGCTCCCTGCAGGGGTCCATAGGAAGTGCACCGGCTGCCGGTATGCCCTGGTGCAGGCTCAGAGGGGGCGGTGCATGACACAGGACAGAATCCCTGGGTCATTCTCCGCCCCTCATGCCCCTCCACTAAGTATAGCCTGGAGTTTGTGTTGCATGGAACGTTCCTTTAAGTCACTATGTCTGATCTGTACGGTCAGCCCCGCCTCTGTCATGTCACCACAGCTCATACAAAATAATAATAAAAAATATACACAGAGATTTTTTTGAATTTATTTTTTTTATTTGCAAAATAAAAAGTTAATCCAGTCCCCGGTTTACAAGGCTTTAATGAAGACATCCTTGTTGTCCTCCAGAAACTGCTGGAAGCTCTTGGTGTTGGGGTTCAGTTTGTGGGTGAGCGCCACGTCCCGGTCGGGGATCATCAGGTAAAACTTGAACATGTTCGCCATTTCCTGTGCCCCGGGGAAGGGCAGCTTCTCATAAACCTCAGGAGGAATCTGAGAGACAAGCAAAAGGACAAAGCAATATTAAAGGGGCTCTCTGGTCTACAGATTTAGGTGAGCTGTCCTGAGGATGGGTGGAAGCAGAAGGTCCTGTACACTGTGTAGCCCCAGCACCAGCATACAGCGGCTCGACTCCATCTCAGCAGAGTTGCAGTACCCCATCATGGCCACTACAGAGCGTACGGCGCTGTCTGCTTCCAGCTCCATACATTTTATAGCTTTGGGTGCGGCGGCTACCCGAAACAACTAACTGTTGGACGTTGCCAGGTGTTGGAACCCTACCCATCTGATATTGATGACCTATCTAAATCCCGAAAAAAAAAAACATTAAATAACATTTCTCCACTAAGTATCAGCTTAGTGTCAGCTATATCCGTTCCTGGTAAAAGCTGGGTAATTCCGATTCTGGGCAATGATCCCCTTAAATCATACCTGACAACTTTCTGAGAGAGGAGTCCAGGAGGTCCCTGAGTTTTTAAAGCATACACGTGCTCACACGCCCATTCATTGTACATTTAGGAGCCTGCTGATGATGCGGGGGAGTTGGCAGGTAGGCCTTAGATGCCGCAGTTTTACAGATGCAGCGGCTCCATCTATAACACTGACAAAATGACATAGGGGGCACCATGGTTGCCATGGCAGCTGGTGGCTTAACAGTGGTCCCCATAGTACTCCTGTGAGGTCCTGACAGGCATAATACTCTGCAATACTGAAGTACTGCAGCGTATTATACAAGAATTAGAGTGCCATAATGGGACTAAAATAAAGTAAGAATAAAAAGATTCACTAAAATGTTTTGAAAAAAGAAAATGGTTTGTCTTTTTTATTTTTTTGCAGACATCCATACTGCCAGTTTCTACCACTAGGGGGCAATCTGGGTTCGGCTCAATAGGAGCCTATACTCCTGTATACAGATTGCCACCTAGTGGTGAAAACAAGCAGTTGCGCTTTTGATGTAATATGTTTAGTTATCCCACAAACAGCATTTATCACCTATCCAAATGATATTGTGTTATAGCTGGGGTTCTGCCCCATGGGACCCCAGTGAGCACGAAAGTGGGGGCGTTCGTTGGTCTATGGGCTGACAGACCGCCCTGTATTCCAGATAAACTGGTCTTCATTCCTTGTTGGTCACTTCTAGGTAATGATATACAATCCTCCCCCTCCCCAGACCCGAGGGGCGCTGGCCTCACCTTGGCATCCTTGATGACCTTGCCGGAGACTTTGGACATGATCTCAGCATATTGCGCTGCCGTCAGTTTCTCGGCACTGAGTCCGATGTCCTTCCCTATATAATCCTTTGGACTCTTCAGGATGCTGAGAACTACAGGCCCGAGATCCGACACAGAAAACCCGTCCATGGGGACGTCACACATGGGAAGGACTGCAAGAAAAATGAAGAACCAATAAAAATATGGCGGCAAAGTCTCTGTGGTGCCCCTAGGACGCGTTTCATATTTCTGGCGTTCTGACTGGTTGCTACGCCCAATAAAGGACCCCCCCCACGAGACCCCAAACATGTGCTGAAGACTCACCCAGCTCGTAGCTTTTGCCATCCTTCGATTTCTGTGGTTTCAAGTCAGTTAGGAAATTCTCAAAGTAGAAGGCGAGTCTCACACTGGTCATGGGGCAGGAGATCTGTCGGAAATACTCCTCCACTATCCCTTTACCGTCAAAATGCAGAACTTCCAGCTTCCCCTCCGTCAACTTCTTGACGTTCTCCAGCCCGCTGTAGACCACGTGCTGCAGGCCCAGGCGTTTGCACAAATCAGCGATAACTTTGCCCTGTAACACAATAAGCTCTGCGGTAATCTGAAGCCATAGAGAATACAGGAGGAGTCATGGAGAATCATGAGGGACTCTTCTGACACCCCAAAGAACATGTCTCATCTCTAAAGGTTAACCCCTAGGGTCCTGTACAAACCAGTCCACTCAAAGTGCACAAGATCATTTTCAAGCATATCCTTCCTGGTTTCCTTGTCTGCTGCACCCCGACCCCAGGGGCTCTCAGATCGCATCTGCTGTGACTCCCCATGTATCATAGCGTCATACAGCGAAATAAACATGGTATAGAAGATTCCTGCCCAGTGTAGTATATAAATTACA
Source organism: Rhinella marina (assembly GCA_900303285.1). Lineage (NCBI taxonomy): Eukaryota > Metazoa > Chordata > Amphibia > Anura > Bufonidae > Rhinella > Rhinella marina. The sequence goes on along the minus strand of ONZH01028469.1, from coordinate 71,661 downwards.
AGGTACATTCATACTGTAATCCGTGTGCTTTGGCTACACCTTGTGGTCACTGCTGGTATTGCAAGTTTAGATTTTTTTTTCTGAAAAGTTCCCAGTGATATACCGACTGCAGACCTCACCTGTTTCACCTCCTTTTCTTTACTGAAGTGATCCCAGAAGTTGGTGACCACGAACGCTCCATAAGCTCCGCCCAGCGCGGCCTCCAGGCTTTTCTCGTTGTCCAGATCAGCGGAGATGACCTCTGCTCCGGCTTCCTTCAGCTTCACAGCTGCCGGTTTGCTGGTGTCTCGAGTCACTGCCCTGACCGCGAAGGAGCAGTCCTTTAAGAGGGCCCTGACGACCGACCCTCCCTGAGAGCCTGAAAAATGAATATGTTAGGGAATAGCCCCCTCCTGTATATACAGAGCAGTAGAACCAGGTCATGTGAATGGGACCTTAGGTTGTAAGGGTAACACCCAGGTTTGTTTAAAAGGTACAATTATAACTATGAAGGAATGTGTCTTCTTTGGACTTCCCTAATGTTTTTTCAGCCATATAATTCCCTGTTTCAGCTGCACAGTTAGATGCATTTCACTCAGAAGCAAGGGTGGAATCTGCCAGCACTGTACTGCTGTGAAGTCTTTTGCTTTACTTCCCACTATGTTCGTTTTCAGCTCCGGAACTCCCAGAACTAATAAGAAAGGGGGAGGGGGATACACAGGAGGCTCCTATAACCTTTAAAAGTGTAGAAGTAGTTCTTTTATTAGGCTCAGAATCGGAGCTAGCTCTGGCACGCCCCCATTTCTTGTGAACGTGTTCCCTGTCTCCATGTTACTAGGGACGGATCTTGCCTGACAACATGCAGTGATTGAACTGCAACTTAGGTGGAAGTGAGACCCCTGGTGGCCATGTCTTTATAGCTTTTTTCAGTTGGATGCAGGCAAATTTTTGAAAATATCATGATTTAGAACATTTCCTACAAAATAAAATTGTGTTAAAGGGACTCTTTAAGATTTGTCGACAACGTGCTTAGATCCCTTGTCGGGGGATAGCAGGTCGTAGTCACCTGGGGTCTGAGGGTTGCAGTTTTATAAATGGGCTGTGGTAGTTGGGGGCCCGTCTTACAGATTTTGCACCGGGCTAATACTCCAACAATTTTAGTGTACAAGCGTGAGCCTCACTTAACTATCTCGCCCTGCAGCACGGTGGCCTCTGCAAGTAGTTGCCTGTGTTTATATCATCTCCAACCCCCTCCCCGTCTCCAAAACCCCTGGTCCTCTCAGCTCCCTCCTGCAAGGTTAACCCTTGAACGTTCTTATAAGTAAGGCAGAAGTAGTGACAGCAGGGCCCTGGTGCAGCTACTACTAAACCACCGCCAATGTTCTCCCTGGAGGTGCAGCTCCTGTGCCCTGGAGACAAATGTCTGTCCGGGCCCCCAAACTGTTACATACCAAGACCCAGGTGCAACTGCAACCTCTGCACCCGCTGGAGCTGCATCTGCAGAATAACGCGCTGCATGGGACCCTGGAGGGATAGCAGTCACTGAAGCTATAGGTCCTGGGAAAAATTGCCTCCTGTGGGGCCCAGGTAAGATAGCCTCCCCTGCAGCTGTGGGGCCTGAGTAAGATAGCCTCCCCTGCAGCTGTGGGGCCTGAGTAAGATAGCCTCCCCTGCAGCTGTGGGGCCTGAGTAAGATAGCCTCCCCTGCAGCTGTGGGGCCCGGGTAAGATAGCCTCCCCTGCAGCCGTGGGGCCCCGGCAGGATAGCATTGTTATTTCTGCTGCACTCTATGACTCTCCCTCACCTGTGGCTCCGAACACGGTGATAATCTTCTTTGCCGCCATGTGGATCCGTGCAGCTCTAGTAGGACTGTGCGAGTACAAGGATCAGGCGCTACCTCCTTATACTGCAGCCGTACCCCAGTGACTCAGCATGGAGAAGGGGCAGGTAGCGTGAGGAGTAGAAGGGAAGGGATTTAATTTGTTTAGGTTTTGGGCGCGCCCGCTGCATTTGACTTCAGGTAAGGACACACAGGCCTAATTCACACTCCTGTCATTTCCATCGGTGATCGTGAGCCAAGACCAGGAGTGGTGGCTGCGCAGACATGAGGTACAGGCGAAAGATCTGCGCCTCTTCTGTGGTTTTCACCAGGACCTGTGTTAGGCTGCTTTCACACATACGTTTTTTGGGCTGAAGATGCGAGCTCCAGATGTTCAGTGCAAGTCTATGCAGGACACGGAGGAGTTCTTTTGCTCCTGGAGTTTTTTTGTCTTTCTGGCTTCTTTTCGAGAACACAGCATTTACCCATCACCTTCTGTCAGGGGAAAAAACACCACAAAGAAAATGCTAGTGGTAAAAAAAAAAAAAATGTTTTGCGGACCGCAAAATACATACGGTCCTTACGACGAAGCTTAATCCCCAGTCTGTGGACTAAAAGAGAAAACTACTGCAGTCCCTGTGGATTTTCACCTTCTTTTACGCCTAAAACTGGCGTAAATGTAAGTGAATAAGCCATGGCCGATGGCACAGTCGCAGTTCCTGCCGGTGAAAAGCGGTGAGGATGGCATAAAAAAAAACGCTGCTTGCAACAAAATATTGTCACACAGGTGTTAAAAAGTTGCAAAACGGGTCTTGCAACATTTTTTTTTCTGCCAGCTTTACGTAAGTAAATGTTTCCCGTTGTGTGCAAAAAACACCATAAAAAAAACGCAGCAGGTGCCAAAAAACTTGCTTGGTTATTAAGATGGTTTTTTTTTACTAGTAAACAAAAATCATTAGACAAAAATTCATGTGTATAAGGACGCTTCCTGGATTTTTTACCACAGTTTTTAGCCACTCGGCTTTTACAGGAGTAGTTCTGGCCCCGTCCACAGCGGAACTGACGCCTCGTCCATAGTCCAGGCCAGAACCCTGGTAAAGGAGGTGACTTTAGGTGGAAGAAGGAATCTCAGGAGAGGAGCGTCAGGTCAATGGGTTCCTGAGCGGTTCCTGAATCCCACACAACTCCTTCTGTACCCCAAAACACTGCTGCCGTGACCTTTCTAGCTGACCGCTGCACATGACACTTCCTTGGGGTTGGTGACCCCTTGTCCTTCCGTTGTATGGACTCTTGTTTGGTCTCCATGTTTCATCACCTGTAATAGTAATTGGAGAATCCTGGATTTTCTCTGAGCGTGTCTAAGTTCTCTTGGCTACATTTCTCGTGACACGTTTTTGGCTCAGGTGTCAACATTCGTGGGAACTGACCTTTGACATAACGAATGATACTGGAAGCTGTGCCAACAGAAATGAAGAATTCATGAGCTATAACACAGACTTTGACCCGACGATCTTCCAAGATCATGGCCTCCACTTTACGGCACATTTCCTCTGAAGATGCTCCGACAGGACGTCCTGAACGGGCATAATCTTAAATTGATTCCTTACCCCATATAAACTGCTTGGCCCAAAACTTTACTTGATAGTAGGAAGGTGCCTCATCACCATGTATAGCATCTTCCTTTCATAGATTTCTTTAGGCTTCTTTTCTTCCTTTGTAAGGAATTTAATCACAGAACAAAGCTCAAAATCCTTTGCTTCCTTTGTAGACCCGCACTGTACTGCACTCGCCATCCTGTCACTTCCAGTGCTTTGCTGTGTAGACATGTCTCAACCTGAAAAAAAAAACTCAGCTCTAACGCCGGCAGAACATGCTGGGTTAGATAACTTATTGAGCACCCCTTGTATCACAGGCAGGCCCTGTTGGAAACTCATAAAACCCCTTTAAGCTGGGGCTACATGTGATCTTGGTAGCAATACAGATTGCACGACCAAAAAGCGTGACGTAGCAGTGCAGCCATTAAACTGAATGGGTCGCAGCACAATCTACAAGTTACTGCTTTTTGGACCTCAGGACTTTTTTCATGTGAATATTTTTCAATAAAATTAATAGCAAAAAAAAATAAATTCTAAATACTCGTCACACCAGGGAAAAACCTTTCACCTGCCATGCTACCACCTGACGGGAGAGGCTTGTCAGATGCCAGATTTTCAGAACTTTAATGTTTACGTGATACATACAGGGAAAATAAAAGTATTAGCAAAAAAACAAACAAAAACTAATCAAATCTACAAAGAGTTAAAGTAGCAATAATCCGGAAACGGTGTGAAGACGTTACTGGCATCCGCTCATGAACGCCTCCTTGTGTTCCTCCATCCACTGCTGGAAACTCCTGACTTTGGGGTTCAGTTTGCGGGTGAGCTGCACGTCCCGGTCAGGTCTCATCATGTAGAATCGGAACATGTTGGCCATGCTGTGCGCCCCGCTCTGCGCCTCGTAATCGGCAGGAAGAATCTATAGAAGATGAAGCATAGAAAACTGTGTAGACTGGATAAAAGTAATGAGTCCCAGATCTGATGGAGGCTCCTGGTGGTATGGTGATGGCCTTTACTAGTACTGATGAAATATTACTGCTACTACTGGTATATTACTGGGCACTACTACTTATACTAGTATATTACTGGGCACAACTATTGGTATATTGGTAGGAACTACTACTGGTATATTACTAGGCACAGCTAATTCTAATAGTATATTACTGGCCACTACGATTGGTACATTACTGGGTACTACTACTGGTATATTACTGGGCACTACTACTTACCAGGCAGACAATACTACTGTATTACTGGGCATTGCTATTGACAAAGTACTGGGCACTTCTACTGGTATATTACTAGGCACTACAAATGGTGTGTTACTGACCACTACTACTGATAAATTACTGGGCACCACTACTGGTATACTTGTATATTATTGGACACTACTACTGGTATATTACTGGGTACTACTATTTGTATACTGGTATACTACTGGGCATTAATACTTGTATACTGATATATTACTGGGAAATACTACTTCTCCTGGCACATTACTGGGCACTACTACTGGTATATTATGTTTTTTTTAAATATAATGGACTCTCTTATGGTCACTGTCACCTTGGCATCCTTGACGATCTCCTTGGTAATCTTGGACATTATCTCGGCATATTCTTCCACCAGTAACTTCCCTGCACTGAGCCCGATGTTCTTTCCTTTGTAGCATGCTGGAGATTTCAGAATGGAGACGACTACAGGACCCAAATCTGCCACCGCTATCCCGTCCAGAGGTACATCACCCATCGGGAGGCCTGGAATAACGGGATGGTCATACACACTGCCCAAAATCTGTGCTAAGACTATAAAACTATATTATACCATAATGTTATTGTATATATACTCTTAGACATAGGGGGGCAGTATTATAGTAGTTATATTCCTGTACATAGGAGCAGTATTATAGTAGTTATATTCTTGTACATAGGAGCAGTATTATAGTAGTTATATTCTTGTACATAGGAGCAGTATTATAGTAGTTATATTCTTGTACATAGGAGCAGTATTATAGTAGTTATATTCTTGTATATAGGAGCAGTATTATAGTAGTTATATTCTTGTATATAGGAGGCAGTATTATAGTAGTTATATTCTTGTACATAGGAGGCAGTATTATAGTAGTATATATTCTTGTACATAGGAGCAGTATTATAGTAGTTATATTCTTGTACATAGGAGGCAGTATTATAGTAGTTATATTCTTGTACATAGGAGCAGTATTATAGTAGTTATATTCTTGTACATAGGAGCAGTATTATAGTAGTTATATTCTTGTACATAGGAGCAGTATTATAGTAGTTTATATTCTTGTACATAGGAGCAGTATTATAGTAGTTATATTCTTGTACATAGGAGCAGTATTATAGTAGTTTATATTCTTGTACATAGGAGCATAGTATTATAGTAGTTATATTCTTGTACATAGGAGCAGTATTATAGTAGTTATATTCTTGTACATAGGAGCAGTATTATAGTAGTTTATATTCTTGTACATAGGAGCAGTATTTATAGTAGTTATATTCTTGTACATAGGAGGTAGTATTATAGTAGTTATATTTCTTGTACATAGGAGCAGTATTATAGTAGTTATATTCTTGTACATAGGAGCAGTATTATAGTAGTTATATTCTTGTACATAGGAAGCAGTATTATAGTAGTTAATATTCTTGTACATAGGAGGAGCAGTAATTATAGTAGTTATATTCTTGTACATAGGAGGCAGTATTATAGTAGTTATATATATCTTGTACATAGGAGCAGTATTATAGTAGTTATATATAGTACATAGTATATATTTGTACATAGGAGGCAGTATTATAGTAGTTATATTCTTGTACATAGGAGCAGTATTTATAGTAGTTATATATCTATGTACATAGGATAGAGCAGTATATTATAGTAGTTATATTCTTGTACATAGGAGCAGTATTATAGTAGTTATATTCTTGTACATAGGAGGCAGTATTATAGTAGTTATATTCTTGTACATAGGAGCAGTATTATAGTAGTTATATTCTTGTACATAGGAGCAGTATTATAGTAGTTATATTCTTGTACATAGGAGGCAGTATTATAGTAGTTATATTCTTGTACATAGGAGCAGTATTATAGTAGTTATATTCTTGTACATAGGAGCAGTATTATAGTAGTTATATTCTTGTACATCTTGTACATAGGCAGTATTATAGTAGTTATATTCTTGTACATAGGAGCAGTATTATAGTAGTTATATTCTTGTACATAGGAGCAGTATTATAGTAGTTATATTCTTGTACATAGGAGCAGTATTATAGTAGTTTATATTCTTGTATACATAGGAGCAGTATTATAGTAGTTATATTCTTGTACATAGGAGGCAGTATTATAGTAGTTATATTCTTGTACATAGGAGGCAGTATTATAGTAGTTATATTCTTGTACATAGGAGCAGTATTATAGTAGTTATATTCTTGTACATAGGAGCAGTATTATAGTAGTTATATTCTTGTACATAGGAGCAGTATTATAGTAGTTATATTTCTTGTACATAGGAGGCAGTATTTATAGTAGTTATATTCTTGTACATAGGAGCAGTATTATAGTAGTTTATATTCTTGTACATAGGAGCAGTATTATAGTAGTTATATTCTTGTACATAGGAGGCAGTATTATAGTAGTTATATTCTTGTACATAGGAGCAGTATTATAGTAGTTATAATTCTTGTACATAGGAGCAGTATTATAGTAGTTTATATTCTTGTACATAGGAGCAGTATTATAGTAGTTTATATTCTTGTACATAGGAGCAGTATTATAGTAGTTATATTCTTGTACATAGGAGCAGTATTATAGTAGTTATATTCTTGTACATAGGAGCAGTATTATAGTAGTTATATTCTTGTACATAGGAGGCAGTATTATAGTAGTTATATTCTTGTACATAGGAGCAGTATTATAGTAGTTTATATTCCTTGTACATAGGAGCAGTATTATAGTAGTTTATATTCTTGTACATAGGAGGCAGTATTATAGTAGTTATATTCTTGTACATAGGAGCAGTATTATAGTAGTTATATTCTTGTACATAGGAGGCAGTATTATAGTAGTTATATTCTTGTACATAGGAGCAGTATTATAGTAGTTTATATTCTTGTACATAGGAGCAGTATTATAGTAGTTATATTCTTGTACATAGGGCAGTATTTATAGTAGTTATTTCTTGACACAGGAGCAGTATTATAGTAGTTATATTCTTGTACATAGGAGGCAGTATTATATAGTTATGATTCTTGTACATAGAGCAGATTATAGTAGTTTATATTCTTGTACATAGGAGCAGTATTATAGTAGTTATATTCTTGTACATAGGAGCAGTATTATAGTAGTTATGTTCTTGTACATAGGAGGTAGTATTATAGTAGTTTATTCCTGTACATAGGAGCAGTATTATAGTAGTTATATTCATGTACATAGGAGCAGTATTATAGTAGTTATATTCTTGTACATAGGAGCAGTATTATAGTAGTTATATTCTTGTACATAGGAGTAGTATTATAGTAGTTATATTCTTGTACATGGAAGGCAGTATTATAGTAGTTATATTCTTGTATATAGGAGCAGTATTATAGTAGTTATATTCTGTACATAGAAGGCAGTATTATAGTAGTTATATTCTTGTATATAGGAGCAGTATTATAGTAGTTATATTCTTGTATATAGGAGCAGTATTATAGTAGTTATATTCTTGTACATAGAAGGCAGTATTATAGTAGTTATATTCTTGTTTATAGGAGCAGTATTATAGTAGTGCCCCCATCAGTAGTTACCTAGGTCAGCCTCTTGTGCCCCCATCAGACCTCAGGTCAGCCTCTTGTGCCCCCATCAGACCTCAGGTCAGCCTCTTGTGCCCCATCAGACCTCAGTCAGCCTCTTGTGCCCCCATCAGAAGGTCTGCCCCATCAGACCTCAGGTCACTCTTGTGCCCCCATCAGACCTCAGGTCAGCTCTTGTGCCCCCATCAGACCTCAGGTTCAGCCTCTTGTGCCCCCATCAGACCTCAGGTCAGCCTCTTGTGCCCCCATCAGACCTCAGGTCAGCCTCTTGTGCCCCCATCAGGTCAGCCTCTTGTGCCCCCATCAGACCAGCCTCTTGTGCCCCCATGTGCCCCATCAGACCTCAGGTCAGTGTCTTGTGCCCCCCTCAGACCTCAGATCAGCCCACCCAGCCACTTTAAAAAAAATCATACTTACCTGTTCTGGCCGCGCTGTCCTCAAGTTCCCCGCTCCACTCTCTTGCCTGCGGCGCTCACTATGACCTGACGCTGCGTCAGGTCATAGCGTCAGGTCATAGTGCGCGCCAGGGAAGACGGTGGGAGCGCGGAACCAGTGAGGACAGCGGCGGCCAGAACAGGTAAGTATGATTTTTTTTTTAAGTGGCTGGGACCTGGGGGGGCTGATCTGAGGGGGGTGCGGGGGCCCTGGCAGCGCGGCAGCACGGCAGGCCGATATTAGAACATGGGGCAACGCATTAAAGTGATGCGCGCGCCATGTTCTAAGTATCGGACTGCAAGAAAACTCGGTATCGAGCTTTGGTACCGAACTAGGTACCGAAACCGTACCGAGTTTTCGATATATCGTGCAACCCTAGTAGTTATATTTCTTGTACATAGGAGCAGTATTATATGTAGTTATATTCTTGTACATAGGAGCAGCATATAGTAGTTATATTCTTGTACATAGGAGCAGTATTATAGTAGTTATATTCTTGTACATAGGAGCAGTATTATAGTAGTTATATTCTTGTACATAGGAGCAGTATTATAGTAGTTATATTCTTGTACATAGGAGCAGTATTATAGTAGTTATATTCTTGTACATAGGAGCAGTATTATAGTAGTTATATTCTTGTACATAGGAGCAGTATTATAGTAGTTATATTCTTGTACATAGGAGCAGTATTATAGTAGTTTATATTCTTGTACATAGGAGCAGTATTATAGTAGTTATATTCTTTTTATACATAGGAGCAGTATTATAGTAGTTATATTCTTGTACATAGGAGCAGTATTATAGTAGTTATATTCTTGTACATAGGAGCAGTATTATAGTAGTTATATTCTTGTACATAGGGAGCAGTATTATAGTAGTTATATTCTTGTACATAGGAGCAGTATTATAGTAGTTATATTCTTGTACATAGGAGCAGTATTATAGTAGTTATATTCTTGTACATAGGAGCAGTATTATAGTAGTTATGTTCTTTACATAGGAGCAGTATTATAGTATTATATTCTTGTACATAGGAGAGTATTATAGTAAGTTATATCTTGTACATAGGAGCAGTTAATTATAGTAGTTATATTCTTGTACATAGGAGCAGTATTATAGTAGTTAACTCTTGTATACGAGCAGTATTATAGTATTAATTCTTATACATAGGAGCAGTATTATAGCAGTTATATTCTTGTACATAGGAGCAGTATTATAGTAGTTTATATTCTTGTACATAGGAGCAGTATTATAGTAGTTATATTCTTGTACATAGAGCAGTATTATAGTAGTATATCTTGTACATAGGAGCAGTATTATAGTAGTTATAATCTTGTACATAGGAGCAGTATTATAGTAGTTATATTCTTGTACATAGGAGCAGTATTATAGTAGTTATATTCTTGTACATAGGAGCAGTATTATAATAGTTATATTCTTGTACATAGGAGCAGTATTATAGTAGTTATATCTTGTACATAGGAGCAGTATTATAGTGTAGTTATATTCTTGTACATAGGAAGCAGTATTATAGTAGTTTATATCTTGTACATAGGAGCAGTATTATAGTAGTTATATTCTTGTACATAGGAGCAGTATTATAGTAGTTATATTCTTGTACATAGGAGCAGTATTATAGTAGTTATATTCTTATACATTAGAGCAGTATTATAGTAGTTATAATCTTGTACATAGGAGGTAGTATTATAGTAGTTATATTCTTGTACATAGGAGCAGTATTATAGTAGTTATAATCTTGTACATAGGAGCAGTATTATAGTTGTTATATTCTTATACATTAGAGCTGTATTAATTATATTCTTATAAATTAGAGCGGTATTGTACATTTCGGTACATTTATCCTTTATAAGCTTTCCCTTATTTTCTTACCTAACAGAAACACTCTCCCGTCTTGGCTCCTCTGTGGTTTGAAGGCAGTTAGCAGGTTCTCGTAGTAGAAGGCTAGTCGGACGCTGGTCATGGGACAGTCAATGTGTCGGAAATACTCCTCCACCTGGCCTTTACTATCAAAGTGAGACACATCCAGTTTCCCCCCAGTAATCTTCTTCACATTTTCCAGTCCACTGTAGACCACCAGCTCCAGTTTCAGGCGTTTACACAGATCTGCGACCAGTTTTCCCTGGAAGAGAATGGGGTCAGGACATAGAGAGATGAACTCCTCATTCATATCACTGCTGACTGTACTGAACCTTAACGTGAGGCTTCTCACCTGAAGCCATGATTCACCTGCTTCCGTAAAACATGGCTACCTCCCCTCTTTACCTTCCTCACATACCTGGATCACTTCTTTGTCCTTCTTATTGCCTTCATGTGCATTGGTGACCACGAACGCTCCATAAGCTCCGCCCAGCACGGCCTCCAGGCTTTTCTCATCATCCAGATCCGCGGACACGACCTCCGCTCCGGCCTCCTTTAACTTCAAAGCTGCCGGTTTACTGGTGTCTCGAGTCACTGCCCTGACGGCAAAGGTGCCATCTTCCAGGAGCGCGGCAGCGACTGATCCGCCCTGGGCTCCTGCAGATATCGGGTAGTACACACGAAAAGCGTAAGTACAAACATACCATGCTGCTGGCGGCCATATATATTAACCACATCCATGAGATAAGTATTTTTTACAATCGACAACTTTAGTTCTAAGGTAAAAGATAAAATTCTGGCTTCTTGCAGCCACCACTAGAGGGGGCTTCCTGCATACATAAAGAATATGCAGTAATCTCCTGAGCTCCCTCTAGTGGTGGTTGTATATATCTGTATGTAGTAATCTCCTGAGCTCCCTCTAGTGGTGGCTGTATATATCTGTATGTAGTAATCTCCTGAGCTCCCTCTAGTGGTGGCTGTATATATCTGTATGTAGTAATCTCCTGACCTCCCTCTAGTGGTGGCTGTATATATCTGTATGTAGTAATCTCCTGAGCTCCCTCTAGCGGTGGCTGTATATATCTGTATGCAGTAATCTCCTGAGCTCCTCTAGTGGTGGCTGTATATATCTGTATGTAGTAATCTCCTGAGCTCCCTCTAGTGGTGGCTGTATATATCTGTATGTAGTAATCTCCTGAGCTCCCTCTAGTGGTGGCTGTATATATCTGTATGTAGTAATCTCCTGAGCTCCCTCTAGTGGTGGCTGTATATATCTGTATGTAGTAATCTCCTGAGCTCCCTCTAGTGGTGGCTGTATATATCTGTATGTAGTAATCTCCTGAGCTCCCTCTAGTGGTGGCTGTATATATCTGTATGTAGTAATCTCCTGAGCTCCCTCTAGTGGTGGCTGTATATATCTGTATGTAGTAATCTCCTGAGCTCCCTCTAGTGGTGGCTGTATATATCTGTATGTAGTAATCTCCTGAGCTCCCTCTAGTGGTGGCTGTATATATCTGTATATAGTAATCTCCTGAGCTCCCTCTAGTGGTGGCTGTATATATCTGTATGTAGTAATCTCCTGAGCTCCCCTCTAGTGGTGAGCTGTATATTATCTGTATGTAGTAATCTGCCTGAGCTCCCTCTAGTGGTGGTTGTATAATATCGATAAGTAATCTCCTGGCTCCCCTCTTAGTGGTGGCTGCTATATATCTGTATGTAGTAATCTCTGAGCTCCCTCTGAGTGGTGCTGTATATATCTGTATGTAGTAATCTCTGAGTCCCTCTAGTGGTGGCTGTATATATCTTGTATGTAGTAATCTCCTGAGCTCTCTCTAGTGGTGGAATGTATATATCTGTATGTAGTAATCTCCTGAGCTCCCTCTAGTGCGTGGCTGTATATATCTGTATGTAGTCAACCTCTGAGCTCCCTCTAGTGGTGGTTGTATATATCTGGTATGTAGTAATCTCCTGAGCTTCCCTCTAGTTGGTGGTGTATATATCTGTATGTATAGTAATCTCCTGAGCTCCTCTAGTGGTGGCTGATATATATCTGTATGTAGTAATCTCCTGAGCTCCCTCTAGTGGTGGCTGTATATATCTGTATGTAGTAATCTCCTGAGCTCCCTCTAGTGGTGGCTGTATATATCTGTATGTCAGTAATCTCCTAGAGCTCCCTCTAGTGGTGGCTGTATATATCTGTATGTTAGTAATCTCCTGAGCTCCCTCTAGTGGTGGCTGTATATATCTGTATGTAGTAATCTCCTGAGCTCCCTCTAGTGGTGGCTGTATATATCTGTATGTAGTAATCTCCTGAGCTCCCTCTAGTGGTGGCTGTATATATCTGTATGTAGGTAATCTCCTGAGCTCCCTCTAGTTGGTGGCTGTATATATCTGTATGTAGTAATCTCCTGAGCTCCCTCTAGTGGTGGCTGTATATATCTGTATGTAGTTAATCTCCTGAGCTCCTCAGTGGTGCGTATAATCTGTATGTAGTAATTCCTGAGCTCCCTGGGTGCTGTATATATCTGTATGTAGTAATCTTCCTGAGCTCCCTCTATGGTGGCTGTATATATCTGTATGTAGTAATCTCCTGAGCTCCCTCTAGCTGGTGGCTGTATATATCTGTAGTAGTAATCTCCTGAGCTCCCTCTAGCGGTGGCTGTATATATCTGTAATGTAGTAATCTCCTGAGCTCCCTCTAGTGGTGGTTTGTAATATATCTGTATGTAGTAATCTCCTGAGCTCCCTCTAGTGGTGGCTGTATATATCTGTATGTAGTAATCTCCTGAGCTCCCTCTAGTGGTGGCTGTATATATCTGTATGTAGTAATCTCCTGAGCTCCCTCTAGTGGTGGCTGTATATATCTGTATGTAGTAAATCTCCTGAGCTCCTCTAGTGGTGGCTGTATATATCTGTGTGTAAGTAATCTCCTGAGCTCCTCTTAGTGGTAGCTGTATATATCTGTATGTAGTAATCTTCCTGAGCTCCCTCTAGTGGGTGGCTGTATATATCTGTATGTAGTAATCTCCTGAGCTCCCTCTAGTGGTGGCTGTATATATCTGTTATGTAGTAATCTCCTGAGCTCTCTCTAGTGGTGGCTGTATATATCTGTATGTAGTAATCTCCTGAGCTCCCTCTAGTGGTGCTGTATATATCTGTATGTAGTAATCTCCTGAGCTCCCTCTAGTGGTGGCTGTATATATCTGTATGTAGTAATCTCCTGAGCTCCTCTAGTGGTGGCTGTATATATCTGTATGTAGTAATCTCCTGAGCTCCCTCTAGTGGTGGACTGTATATATCTGTATGTAGTAATCTCCTGAGCTCCCTCTAGTGGTGGCTGTATATATCTGTATGTAGTAATCTCCTGAGCTCCCTCTAGTGGTGACTGTATATATCTGTATGTAGTAATCTCCTGAGCTCCCTCTTAGTGGTGGCTGTATATATCTGTATGTAGTAATCTCCTGAGCTCCCTCTAGTGGTGGCTGTATATATCTGTATGTAGTAATCTCCTGAGCTCCCTCTAGTGGTGACTGTATATATCTGTATGTAGTAATCTCCTGAGCTCCCTCTAGTGGTGGCTGTATATATCTGTATGTAGTAATCTCCTGAGCTCCCTCTAGTGGTGACTGTATATATCTGTATGTAGTAATCTCCTGAGCTCCCTCTAGTGGTGTCTGTATATATCTGTATGTAGTAATCTCCTGAGCTCCTCTAGTGGTGGCTGTATATATCTGTATGTAGTAATCTCCTGAGCTCCCTCTAGTGGTGACTGTATATATCTGTATGTAGTAATCTCCTGAGCTCCCTCTAGTGGTGGCTGTATATATCTGTATGTAGTAATGTCCTGAGCTCCCTCTAGTGGTGACTGTATATATCTGTATGTAGTAATCTCCTGAGCTCCCTCTAGTGGTGACTGTATATATTCCTGCCTATTGTATGTAATCTCCTGAGCTCCCTCTAGTGGTGCTGTATATATCTGTATGTAGTAATCTCCTGAGCTCCCTCTAGTGGTGGCTGTATATATCTGTATGTAGTAATCTCCCTGAGCTCCCTCTAGCGGTGGCTGTATATATCTGTATGTAGTAATCTCCTGAGCTCCCTCTAGGGTGGCTGTATATATCTGTATGTAGTAATCTCCTGAGCTCCCTCTAGTGGTGGCTTGTATATATCTGTATGTAGTAATCTCCTGAGCTCCCTCTAGCGGTGGCTGTATATTTCTGTATGTAGTAATCCCTGAGCTCCCTCTAGTGGTGGTGTTATATATCTGTATGTTAGTAATCTCCTGAGCTCCCTCTAGTGGTGGCTGTATATATCTGTATGTAGTAATCTCCTGAGCTCACTCTAGTGGTGGCTGTATATGTCTGTATGTAGTAATCTCCTGAGCTCCCTCTAGTGGTGGCTGTATATATCTGTATGTAGTAATGTCCTGAGGCTCCTCTAGTGGTGGTGTATCTGTATTAGTAATTCCTGGCCCTTGGGGTTATCTGTATGTATAATCTCCTGAGCTCCCTCTAGTGGTGGACTGTATATATCTGTATGTAGTAATCTCCTGAGCTCCCTCTAGTGGTGCTGTATATATCTGTATGTAGTAATCTCCTGAGCTCCCTCTAGTGGTGGCTGTATATATCTGTATGTAGTAATCTCCTGAGCTCCCTCTAGTGGTGGCTGTATATATCTGTATGTAGTAATCTCCTGAGCTCCCTCTAGTGGTGGCTGTATATATCTGTATGTAGTAATCTCCTGAGCTCCCTCTAGCGGTGGCTGTATATATCTGTATGCAGTAATCTCCTGAGCTCCCTCTAGCGGTGGCTGTATATATCTGTATGTAGTAATCTCCTGAGCTCCCTTCTAGTGGTGGCTGTATATATCTGTATGTAGTAATCTCCTGAGCTCCCTCTAGTGTGGCTGTATATATCTGTATGTGGTAATCTCCTGAGCTCCTCTAGGGTGGCTGTATATATCTGTATGTAGTAATCTCCTGAGCTCCCTCTAGTGGTGGCTGTATATATCTGTATGTAGTAATCTCCTGAGCTCCCTCTAGTGGTGGGCTGTATATATCTGTATGTAGTAATCTCCTGAGCTCCCTCTAGTGGTGGCTGTATATATCTGTATGTAGTAATCTCCTGAGCTCCCTCTAGTGGTGGCTGTATATATCTGTATGTAGTAATCTCCTGAGCTCCCTCTAGTGGTGGCTGTATATATCTGTATGTAGTAATCTCCTGAGCTCCCTCTAGTGGTGGCTGTATATATCTGTATGTAGTAATTCTCCTGAGCTCCCTCTAGGGTGGCTGTATATATCTGTATGTAGTAATCTCCTGAGCTCCCTCTAGTGGTGGCTTGTATATATCTGTATGCAGTAATCTCCTGAGCTCCCTCTAGTGGTGGCTGTATATATCTGTATTAGTAATCTCCGAGCTCCCCTAGTGGTGGCTGTATATATCTGTATGTAGTAATCTCCTGAGCTCCCCTCTAGTGGTGGCTGTTATATATCTGTATGTAGTAATCTCCTGAGCTCCCTCTAGTGGTGGCTGTATATATCTGTATGTAGTAATCTCCTGAGCTCCTCTAGTGGTGGCTGTATATATCTGTATGTAGTAATCTCCTGAGCTCCCTCTAGTGGTGGCTGTATATATCTGTATGTAGTAATCTCCTGAGCTCCCTCTAGTGGTGGCTGTATATATCTGTATGTAGTAATCTCCTGAGCTCCCTCTAGTGGTGGCTGTATATATCTGTATGTAGTAATCTCCTGAGCTCCCTCTAGTGGTGGCTTTATATATCTGTATGTAGTAATCTCCTGAGCTCTCTCTAGTGGTGGCTGTATATATATGTATGTAGTAATCTCCTGAGCGCTCTCTAGTGGTGGCTGTATATATCTGTATATAGTAATCTCCTGAGCTCTCTCTAGTGGTGACTGTATATATCTGTATGTAGTAATCTCCTGAGTTCCCTCTAGTGGTGGCTGTATATATCTGTATATAGTAATCTCCTGAGCTCCCTCTAGTGGTGGCTGTATATATCTGTATGTAGTAATCTCCTGAGCTCCCTCTAGTGGTGGCTGTATATATCTGTATGTAGTAATCTCCTGAGCTCCCTCTAGTGGTGGCTGTATATATTTGTATGCAGTAATCTCCTGAGCTCCCTCTAGTGGTGGCTGTATATATCTGTATGTAGTAAGCTCCTGAGCTCCCTCTAGTGGTGTCTGTATATAGTAATCTCCTGAGCTCCCTCTAGTGGTGACTGTATATATCTGTATGTAGTAATCTTCTGAGCTCCCTCTAGTGGTGGCTGTATATATCTGTATGTAGTAATCTCCTGAGCTCCCTCTAGTGGTGGATGTACATATCTGTATGTAGTAATCTCCTGAGCTCCCTCTAGTGGTGGCTGTATATATCTATATGTAGTAATCTCCTGAGCTCCCCATAGTGGTGGCTGTATATATCTGTATGCAATAAGCCCCTGAGATCCCTCTAGCGGTGGCTGTATATATCTGTATGCAGTAAGCTCCTGATCTCCCTCTAGTGGTGGCTCTGGCATTTATAATTTCCAGCACTGGGAGAAGTCTTGACTGAAGGGGCAGTGGAATGGGAGCAGCAGCTGATATACATTTCATCGTCTGGACAATCCTTTTAAACATAATTGTGAACCTATTTTTATAAGGATGGACATGTACTTCAACCATTGTAAACCAAAATGTTCAGCAACTTTCTAATATCTCTGCTTGCTGTCAATAAGTGTCAAAATTCTTATTTATGTAGACCCGACCTAATACACAGCCTGGATTCCACACTGATACATTGTCTCTGCACTGATACACTGTAACAAAAGATGGTGAGCAGGGCCATGTCTTGTGCTGCACCCCTGCCTAATGTCTTCAGTCATTGACTCACCTGTCGCTCCAAAGACCACGACTACCTTCTTCCCGGACATGGGGCGCTAGTTTCGGGGGATCAGTGGGTCTGTAGTGAAGTCCTGAGAGTCGTCTCCTCCGCCGTCTACTGTCTTAGAGTCAATCACTGTGACTCAGCTCGATTAATAATCCCCAGCTTCTGTATACAAAGGGTGCAGCCATTTTTGAAAGTGGTCCAGCCAATCAGAACCTCCATCCAGTATTTACTGAGGCACCAGGTATATGGGCTACAGACGCCTACAACATACCTTCTCTAATCCTTCCTTACCCACTGTATGAGCGCCCCCCCATACTGCAGTAACGCCCCATTCTCATGGATGTCAGGTTGTCACAGCCCCGCCTCCTACCAGCACTAAGGAATATGTCATAGTGGTGGGTCTGGGTCTCCATTTATGGGTGGAGGTGGTCTCACATTCAGAGGTATTAGTCACAGTATATCTAAGCCTGTCATGTCTGATACTGTCTTCTGGGCTGTGTATCTAGTCCTAACATATGTGATACTGACTGCTGAGCTGTGTATCTAGTCCTAACATATGTGATACTGACTGCTGGGCTGTGTATCTAATCCTAGCATGTGTGATACTGTCTGCTGAGCTGTGTATCTAATCCTAGCCTGTGTGATACTGTCTGCTGAGCTGTGTATCTAATCCTAGCATGTGTGATGCTGTCTGCTGAGCTGTGTATCTAATCCTAGCCTGTGTGATACTGTCTGCTGAGCTGTGTATCTAATCCTAGCATGTGTGATACAGTCTGCTGAGCTGTGTATTTAATCCTAGCATGTCTAATACTGTCTGCTGAGCTGTGTATCTAATCCCATCATGTGTTATACTGGCTGCTGAGCTGTGTATCTAAGCCTGTCATGTGTGATACTGTCTGCTGAGCTGTGTATCTAAGCCTGTCATGTGTGATACTGTCTGCTGAGCTGTGTATCTAAGCCTTTCATGTGTGATACTGTCTGCTGAGCTGTGTATCTAATCCTGTCATGTGTGATACTGTCTGCTGAGCTGTTTATCTAAGCCTGTCATGTGTGATACTGTCTGCTGAGCTGTGTATCTAAGCCTGTCATGTGTGATACTGTCTACTGAGCTGTGTATCTAATCCTATCATGCGTGATACAGTCTGCTGAGCTGTGTATCTAATCCCATCATGTGTGATACTGTCTGCTGAGCTGTGTATCTTCTAATCCTATCCTGTGTGATACTGTCTGCTGATCTGTGTATCTAAGCCTGTCATGTGTGATACTGTCTGCTGAGCTGTGTATCTAAGCCTGGCATGTGTGATACTGTCTGCTGAGCTGTGTATCTAATCCTGTCATGTGTGATACTGTCTGCTGAGCTGTGTATCTAATCCTAACATGTGTGATACTGACTGCTGGGCTGTGTATCTAATTCTAGCATGTGTGATACTGACTGCTGGGCTGTGTATCTAATCCTCTCCTGTGTGATACTGTCTTCTGGGCTGTGTATCTAATGTTATAATGCGTGATACTGTCTGCTGAGTTGTGTATCTAATCCTATCCTGTGTGATACTGTCTGCTGAGCTGTGTATCTAATCCTATGATGTGTGATACTGTCTGCAGAACTGTGTATCTAATCCTATCATGTGTGATACTGTCTGCTGAGTTGTGTATCTAATGATATAATGTGTGATACTTCCTGCTGAGCTTTGTATCTAATCCTAGCATGTGTGATACTGTCTGGTGGGCTTTGTATCTAATCCTATCCTGTGTGATACTGTCTGCTGAGTTGGGTATCAAATCCTATCCTGTGTGATACTGTCTGCAGAGTTGTGTATCTAATCCTCTCCTGTGTGATACTGCCTGCTGAGCTTTGTATCTAATCCTAGCATGTGTGATACTGTCTGGTGGGCTTTGTATCTAATCATATCATGTGTGATACTGCCTGCAGAGCTGTGTATCTAATCCTATCCTGTGTGATACAGTCTGCTGATCTGTGTGTCTAAGGAGTCCATGTAGGACTACGTTCCCCATCATGTAACGTTAGGTTGTAAGAGGCTGAAGTTGGTTCTTATTCGTCAGTTTCTTCTTCATATCATTTGTATTTTTTGTTGTTTTTCTTTTTTTTTTTTGTTAATTTTGAGGAGAATTTACCTCCAGTAATAAATCAGCAGCAGTGAGCGTCCTGAGGGGAAATCAGGTGATAGCAGCATGAAAACAGAAATGACTGACCCACAAATAGGCATCAAAGTGAGTATAAAAGAGTGGGATTTAAAGAGTTAAATGAATTTGGGCCACTGCCAACATACACAGGGTGGTGCCCTGCATCAAGGCATGAACACGTTCTTAAGACAAGAGCTGGCATCACAGCGGGCGAACAGACTCTTTTCACTGATTTGAATAGCTTTGGTCGGGTTCACATTTGTGTTTTGTGGTTTTCTGTTCCACTGGAAACACAGTGTGAATTCTGCTTTATATACAGTATTTTCACATTTCTGTTGGTTCTATATCAGTGTGGTATGTGTGTATTGCATTTTCACAGATATAACCTGGATTTTACCTCAGGAGAGCTCACTGTAACTGATTTTACCTCAGGAGAGCTCACTGTAACTGACTTTACCTCAGGAGAGCTCACTGTGACTGACTTTACCTCAGGGAGCTCGGCTCACTGTAACTGACTTTACCTCAGGAGAGCTCACTGCGACTGACTTTACCTCAGGATGTTCACTGTAACTGACTTTACCTCAGGAGAGCTCACTGCAACTGACTTTACCTCAGGAGAGCTCACTGCAACTGACTTTACCTCAGGAGAGCTCACTGCAACTGACTTTACCTCAGGACAGCTCACTGTAACTGACTTTACCTCAGGAGCGCTCACTGTAACTGACTTTACCTCAGGAGCGCTCACTGTAACTGACTTTACCTCAGGAGCGCTCACTGTAACTGACTTTACCTCAGGACAGCTCACTGTTAACTGACTTTACCTCAGGAGAGCTCACTGTAACTGATTTTACCTCAGGACAGCTGACTGCGACTGACTTTACCTCAGGAAAACTCACTGTAACTGATTTTACCTCAGTAGAGCTCACTGTAACTGACTTTACCTCAGGATGTTCACTGTAACTGACTTTACCTCAAGAGAGCTCACTGCGACTGACTTTACCTCAGGACAGCTCACTCTGATTATACCGGACGACAGCTCACTGCAGCTGATTTTACCTCAGGACGCTCACTGTAACTGACTTTACCTCAAGAGAACTCACTGCAACTAATTTTTACCTCAGGACAGCTCACTGTAAACTCATTTTACCACAGGAGAGCTCACTGTAACTGATTTTACCTCAGAAGAGTTCATTGTAACTGATTTTACCTTCAGAGAGTTCACTGAAACTGATTTTACCTCAGGAGACCTCACTGTAACTGATTTTACCTGGATGAGAAGTTCACCATAACTGATTTTACCTGAAGAGAGCTCACTGTAACTGATTTTACCTGAAGAGAGCTCACTGTAACTGAATTTTACCTAAGGAGAGCTCACAGCAACTGATTTTACCTCAGAAGAGCTCACAGCAACTGATTTTACCTCAGGAGAGCTCACCGCAACTGATTTACCTCAGGAGAGCTCACTATAACTGATTTTCGCTCTAGAGAGCTCACATAGTTGCTAACTGTCCTGACTAGGAAAGGATTGTCCCTGGTTTTCAGAGACAGTCCTGGCAAATTCAGGAGTTAGGCATTCCCAGGGGTGGGTTTTTCAATGTCACAATTTTTACCAACCTAAACATTGGTAAATATGAGCTCACTGTAACTGATTTTACCTCAGGAGAGCTCACTGCAATTGATTTTACTGCAGGGGAGCTCACTGCAACTGATTTTGCCTCGGGAAAGCTCACTGCAATTGATTTTACTGCAGGGGAGCTCACTGCAACTGATTTTACCTCAGGAGAGCTCACTGCAACTGATTTTACTGCAGGGGAGATCACTGCAACTGATTTTACCTCAGGAGAGCTCACTGCAACTGATTTTACTGCAGGGGAGATCACTGCAACTGATTTTACCTCAGGAGAGCTCACTGCAACTGATTTTGCCTCGGGAGAGCTCACTGCAACTGATTTTGCCTCGGGAGAGCTCACTGCAACTGATTTTACCTCAGGAGAGCTCACTAACTGATTTTACCACAGGAGAGCTCACTGGAACTGATTTTACCTCAGGAGCGCTCACTGTAACTGATTTTACCTCAGGAGCGCTCACTGTAACTGATTTTACCTCAGGAGCGCTCACTGTAACTAACTCATTTTACCTCTGGAGAGCTCACTGTGACTGATTTTACCTCAGGTGAGCTCACTGCGACTAATTTTACCTCAGAAGGGCTCACTGTAACTAATTTTACCCCAAGAGAGCTAACTGCGACTGATTTTATTACTGGCAATAAGTTCTCCACAAAATTCATGGAAAAAAAAACACGAAAAATAAGGCTATTTACAGAGAACACGAGATGACGGGGTCACAGCGTCCCGCCACCATGAAGACAATAAACAGGACGCCATAGTCTCGTCTCCCCTCCCCCAGTCATTATCCCTGGAATGTCACAGGATTTAATCTTTTTCTGGACACCTTTGTTCACTTTCTAATAAAGTTTGAACAACCAAACAAATCTGTCGCAGTTCAAGTATACGCCTCTCCGATTTTGTTCATTTGTTAATAAAGTTCCACAGAAAAGAAAAAAAAAATTCCGCCTCAGTGGTAAACAGCGTCCCGTGACTACAGGCTCAGGCTCGCGCTGCTGGTTGCTATAGGAACGAGCATTTCCTGTTTTCGGCCAGAGCTGAGCTAAGCTTTGTTTACTGGAGCCTCTCGTCGCCCCCGGAGCAGTGACTGGGAGACCCCGCAGCTGGTGAGGACTGGGGCACCGAAGGGGGCCCATTGCTGTGCCTACTGGTTTGTGTTCTAGCAGAGGTGTACGGAGACTGTGGGGGACTATATAGTTATTGTGCCATGCTGGGTGTTGTAGTTTGTGGACACACAGACTGTATAAGACCACGGACCTTTGTTCTCACACATTTATATTATATACAGGGCAATGGCACAGCAAGAAGCCAAGGTAATAGCCATACAGTGCTGAACACTGCCCACATAATACCGCCATATAGCGCAGACCCTAATACTACCATATACTGCAGAAGTAATACCGACACATAGTGCAGAGGTAATGCTGGCACGTAAATAATACTGCAGAAGTAATGCAGACACATAATACCGCCGTATAGGGCAGAGGTAATACTGACACATTCAGAATACTGCCATATAGTGCAGAGGTAATACTGACACATAATACCGCCATATAGTGCAGACCCTAATACTACCATATACTGCAGAAGTAATACCGACACATAGCGCAGACGTAATGCTGGCACATAAATAATACTGCAGAAGTAATAACAACAACACATAATACCGACACATAGTGCAGAGGTAATGCTGGCACATAAATAATACTGCAGAAGTAATAACAACAACACATAATACCGCCATATAGGGCAGAGGTAATACTGACACATTCAGAATACTGCCATATAGTGCAGAGGTAATACCGACACATAATACCGCCATATAGGGCAGAGGTAATACTGACACATTCAGAATACTGCCATATAGTGCAGAGGTAATACCGACACATAATACCGCCATATAGTGCAGAGGTAATACTGACACATTCAGAATACTGCCATATAGTGCAGAGGTAATACCGCCACATAGCGCAGACCCTAACCCTACTGACGCATAAATAATACTACCATATACTCCAGAAGTAATACCAACAAACAGCGCAGAGGTAATGCTGGCACGTAAATAATACTGCAGAAATAATACCGCCACATAGCCCAGAGGTAATTTCCTACACATTCAGAATACTGCCATATACTGCAGAGGTAATACCGACACATAATACCGACACATAGCGCAGGCCCTAACCCTACTGACACATAAATAGTACTGCTAAAGTAATACTGGCATGTAAATAATACTGCAGAAGTAATACCGAAACATAATACCACCATATAGCGCAGGCCCTAACCCTACTGACATATAAATAACTGCCATACACTGCAGAAGTAATACCGACACGTAATATCGCCATATACTGCAGAAGTAATACGACACATACATAATACTGCAGATGTAATACCGCCATATACACAAAAAGTAATATTCTCATATAGTGCAGAAGTAATACACATAAATAATACTGCAGATGTAATGCCGACATGTAATACCGCCATATACTCCAAAAGTAATATTGCCATATAGTGCAGAAGTAATACTGATACAAATAATACTGCCATATAGTGTAGAAGTAATACTGGAACATAAATAATACTGTTATATACTGCAGAATTAATGCAAACACAATACAGCATATAAAGCTGAAGTAATTAGTAAACCTGCCCCGTGGTGCAGAAATAAGACAAACCTAATAATAGCACCCAAATACCATTGTGCAGTGATTAAATGATACGCCATATAGTGTAGATGTAGAGGAGCTGTACAGTACTGAAATAATAACAGCGTGCGGTGCTGAAATAGAGGAGTGGTTTGGTGCCCAAAAAATACCGCCATATAGTGATGGAATAGAGGCGCTGTATAGTGTTGAAATAATACAATGTAGTACCAGAGTTGAAGAGCATTATAATGCCCAAATAATACCGCCATATAGTGCTGAAATGGAGGCAGTGTACAACGCCCCAGTAATACTAACTTCTATACACCCCGTATACATAGACCTTATTCTCTCCACATACACACGCCCTATAGATACCACATAGGGCAGATGTGATACCCGGGTGTTTAGGTCACCCTCCTGCTGTTGTTATGATGATGATGGGGGTGGTTGTTGGTGTGCACAGTACAATTCACGGATCGGACCGCTCCGTTCTGCGCAGACTTAGATCGTGTTAGCAGTGAGGAATCTCCCCGTGTAGATGGGCGTGTCCTCGCGCCCCCTTCCCCGTATTTTATGTCCACAGTTGACATCTACAGTGGCCGTGACCCAGCTTTTCCAGGCGCCTGATCAGTAAATCTGCTGAGTTATCCTCTGACCCCCTCGCTGCCTGCACACAGCGCACCGCCACGTTGTGCTGAGTCACGCTCTCGCCGTCGCTCACTTCCTGTTTTCGGATCCTCTCAGTCTGCTGAGTCACGTTAAGAAAAAAAAAAAATCCCTGACTGCAGCAGAGCTGGGCGAGAAAGGCGGAAGTGATCGTCAGCTGCGGGGCCAGCGCTATATATACGGGTCACCCTGCGCCCAGCTACAGAACACAGGCTGCACAGTAAGTGAGAGGGGAGGACGGCGCTCACTGGGTGTAGGGTGACAGGAGGCTTTGTCCGTAGCTGGGGGGAGGGGAGGGATTACTCGGCCTTTGTGCTCTTCTTCAGTCCTCTCTCTCTCTCTACCGTAGAACTCATCACCTCGCACAGAAGACAAGAAGCCATGTCCGCCACACCGGGAGAGAACGGCCTGTACGGAGCCGCACCCAGAGAGGAGGAGGCTCAGCCGCTGAGGTGAGTGAGAAACCCGCCGGGTACACGTGAGGGCGGGATCCTCTATCCCGTTAAAAGTTTGTGCCCCCCTTGATGATGTCCTGTGCCGGCGGAGGCGAGCACGTAGTCCGTATAATACCGCCCAGCAGCTCCTCACACCTGGATTTAGGGAGAGAATGGCACAGATGTGTGTCCACGACCGCCATGTTTACTCCTGAGCGCCCACCGCCGCTCTGTAGGGGGCAGATTACAGTATGTAAGTCCGGGGGTCTCACATATAGAACAGCAGGAGAAGGAGACAACCTGTAACCCTCCAGCTGTACATGTCCGGGCAGGTCTCAGGATGTCTATTCTTCCTGCAGGTCTGCTCTTGTTGTGTAGTGGTCGTGGTCACCTGAGAGTCCTGGGGTCAGACGTGCTTGTCTTCTGTTGTGGTACAGCAGTCGTGTCCTGGGGTCGGACATGTGATGTATCAGGAGCCCCTCCCCTCCTATAGTGATGCAGCAGTCGTGGTCTCCTGAAGGTCCTGGGGTCAGGCGTGGGATTTGTTGGGAGTCCCTCAACTGCTATTGTGGTGCAGCAGTCGTGGTCACCTGAGGGTCCTGGGGTCAGACATGTGATGTGTTGGAGCCTGTCACCTTCTGTTGTGGTTCTGTAGTCGTGGTCACCTGAAGGTCCCGGGGTCAGACATGTGATGTATCAGGAGCTCCTCCCCTCCTATAGTGGTGCAGCAGTCGTGGTCTCCTGAAGGTCCTGGGGTCAGGCGTGGGATTTGTTGGGAGCCCCTCACCTTCTGTTGTGGTGCAGCAGTCGTGGTCTCCTGAAGGTCCTGGGGTCAGGCGTGGGATTTGTTGGGAGCCCCTCACCTTCTATAGTGGTGCAGCAGTCGTGGTCTCCTGGGGTCAGGCGTGGGATTTGTTGGGAGCCCATCACCTTCTATAGTGGTGCAGCAGTCATGGTCACCTGAAGGTCCTGGGGTCGGACATGTGATGTCTCAGGAGCCCCTCGCCGTCTGTTGAGGTGCAGGTTTAGAGACTTCACTGCCACATTGTAAAAAAAATCTAGGTGAAGACAGAGGTGATTATAGACACCTTCTCCTCAGGGTGTCAGGCGCCTGCTCCTGCTGGATTGCACCAGCTTGTATTTACAATGGTCCAGGTGTAAAGTCCATAGCCGCGCACAGTGCATAGCCCTAAAGGCTGTATTACTGCAGCAGAGAATCGTGCAGATCCGCCTGTGTAATACTGCCGACAATTACCCGGTAAACGAGCAACTGCTCATTGGGCAATCGCCATCTTTAAAGGGAACCTGTCATCACGTTTATACTGACTGTACTGAGGGCAGCATAAAATAGTGACAGAAATGCTGATTTCAGCGGTGTGTCTCTCTTGAGCTAAAAGTGAGTGGTTGCTGAGAACCAACATCACAAACATTGCATCCCTGGCCTTGAAAAGAGTCAAATCTACCTGAGAAGAGTCCTGGTTATTCCCAATCTCCTGCTCTCCCGCCCATCTGCTGATGACTGGCAGTTCTCTCCTAGAGAGAAAGGGAGAAAACTGGGTAGAAGCCTGTCAGTCATCATCAGGTGGGCGGGGAGAGCAAGAATTCATGAATAACCAGGACTCTTCTCATGAAGATTTGACTCTTTTCCAGGCCTAATCTGCAATGTTTGTGATGTTGGTTCTCGGCAACCACTTACTTTTAACTTATAAATGACAGACCGCTGAAATCAACTCACCTGTCTGTACTTTATGCTGCTGTTAGTATGGGCAGAATAAAGGTGATGACAGGTTCCCTTTAAGCAGGCAGAAAAATCATTGCTTGCCGGCGGCAGACTGTGCCGTCTAATCACGCTCTGCTGCCGGCATACTATGATTCAGTATGGGGACAGACAACGGCATTAGGGAATGCTCCTCCCTATACTGTAGTGGAGATCGCTGCATGTAATAGCGGCGGTTTCCTCCACTGACGAGCAGGCGATTGCTGGGAAGGCCTAGGAGTCTGGAGCCTCTTCACTTTACAGCTCATTGTTCTATCATTTCTATAGGTCTTTCCAGTTACATCCAGAGCTGCCCTCACAATTCTGCTGATTTCCATGGAAATGCACGTTGGCTCCGCCCCCATCAGTCTTGTGACCCCTCCCCCCCCTCTGAGTGCTCACAATGCTGAGCTCTGGTTACAGGAAACAGCAGAATTGTGAATTCTGCTCCGAATGTGAATGGGGAAGAGAAGACAGTGTGACTCAGAAGCCGAGACAGAAAGGATCGACAATTGCACAATTTTGTGCAGACTTTCACTTCTTCCCTTTTTGTGAAAAAGCTGAGATTTCCTTTAACCCCTTGCAGACCACTCATGAACTCCAGGTGTCGGGGCGGACCACATATAACTTCAGCACTGGGGTCTCGGTTGTCAGTGATGGCCGGGATCTCCGTAGAGAAGGCCGTGCCTGTCTTCCAGCTGTGATCATGCCAGCAATCACTTGATCGCCGGGTCCCCGGTAACTGCAAGTGCTGCTCAGTTTATCCCCTATCCACAGAATTTTAGGGGTCCGACCACTGGTCCTGTTCCCCCGTCCTGCTGGAGCGGCTGGCCGTACGTGCGCCCTGCTGCTCCATTCAGGATGAGGAAATAGGACCCCCTTTCTCAGGATCAGAGGGGGTCCCAGCAGTCGCACGCCCACCGTTAGTAAATGGCGCGGCCTAGAACTGGATTCAACAAAGAAGAAGCGTAATGATCAGAAATGTCTTCTCTGTGTCTCCTTAGGCCGACAGATCTGTCCGAGCTCCTCAAGGAAGGAACCAAGGAATCTCACGAGAAGGCGGAAAATACCAAGTTTGTGAAGGGTTTTCTGAAGGGTCAAATCAAGCGAGAATTATTCAAGGTGGGTGAAGCCAGGGTGCGTTAAAAACCAGTGATGTAACCACTTGTATTGGGCGACCATTAATATGGCCGACATCACTGCCCCCATGGGAGCGGGTAACCAGTGACGGAGATGTGTCACCGCGTAGCATTATATCCCGTTATACTCATCCTCCCGTGGATGATGGGGTTAGTGCAGATGCCTGGAGCGCCGATGAGATGAGGAGCGACCTGTAAAGCCGGTTCCATGCCGCCAGTAACATAGTGATGATAGCTGAGCGGTATGCAGATGACGGCTCATGAATATTCATGAGAGCACACATACATATAGGGATCCAGTCTGTGGTACTGTATGTTGTGGTGGATCAGAGGCGTCATCCCATAGCGCTGGCACCGTGTCTGGATACAACCAGTGTGTAAATCCGTGATTAAAGGGTTAACCAGCATCTGTTAATGGCCAGCCCCTTTAAAGGGTTAATCCCAACTTAGACAATGGGGGCATATCGCTAGGATACGCCCCCATTGTCTTATAGGTGCGGGTCCCACCTCTGGGACCCGCACCTATATCGAGAACGGAGCCCCAAAAGCTCTATGGGGCTGGCGAACATAGCCGAGTGCTGGCTATATAGAAATGAATAGGAGCGGTGGCCGCGCTTGCGCAGTGATCTCCCATTCATTTCTATGGGAGCAGCGAGAGCTTCGCCTGAAGGTGTCCGGACCCTGGGGTCCTCCAGGCGCAGAGATACCCGCTCCGTTTTCGATATAGGTGCGGCTCCCAGAGGTGGCACCCACACCTATAAGACAATGGGGGCATATCCTAGGAGTAACCCTTTAAGGGGTGTCAGTAGGGCTGGTATCAGCGTAATATCCTTCCATGATGGCACCATTTACATCCCCGTTGTCTGTCTCTTGCCCACAGCTGGCCACCGGCGCCCTGTACTACACGTATTCTGCGCTGGAGGAGGAGCTCGATCGGAACAAGGAGAACCCGGCCATCACCGCCCTGTATTTCCCTCAGGAGCTGCACCGGGCGGAGGCTCTGAAGAAAGATGTCGCCTACTTCTACGGAGAAGACTGGGAGGACACCATAAAGTGCTCCGAGGCCACCCAGGCTTACGTGGACAGGATCCACTACTTGGGTCGTCACAAGCCTGAGCTGCTGGTGGCTCACGCCTACACCAGGTACATGGGGGATCTGTCAGGGGGACAGGTCCTGAAGAAGGTGGCCCAGAGAGCCCTGCACCTACCCGGCAGCGGGGAAGGAATCCAGTTCTACCTGTTTGATAATATCACAAACGCCCAGCAGTTCAAGCAGCTCTACCGGGCCCGCTCAACACCCTGGAGCTGAGCGACGAGGCCAAGAAGAGCATCGTGGAGGAAGCAAACAAAGCCTTCCAGTTTAATATGAACGTAAGTGTCCAACACCAGCTGGAGTTATAGTATTCTACCGTATGTACAAAAATGTGACCGCTATATCACTGCACTAGAAATCAAGTGCACTCAATGGAGACAGGAGCAGAAAGCAGGAGGATCCGGACCAGCAGCCATTATTGGTAATTTAGAGATAAGCCAACAGACACCTGCAGAGAAACATGTCACAGGGGTATGGCAAAGGGTTAACTGCAACCTGAAACGTGTAGGGCCCTGTTCACATCGGTCCAACAGTGATCCGGCTGAATGCTGGGTCTCGGCCGGACAAATACTACTGCATGTAGTGGCCGACATCCGCCATATTTTCTGGCTCATCTGTGATGGAGATGTGAATGCGGCCCTAGTGCGGCTCGTATGTGTCTGTTGGATTTTATCTAAATTATCAGTAAAGGTTCCTTTAATGGCCGCTGGCGCCCCCTGCTTTTCTATTGTACTGTAAGGTATGATTGACACGACCGTACGGAAAACATGGCCTGTTTGTCGGCTGCAACTCCCTGGACCTGAACAGACCGCATCATACACTTCCTATCTGGTCGTGGGTCTATTGTACTGTACTCACATCATCACGTATACCATAGACCCGCAATCAGGTAGCAACTGACTGTATCATAAAACATTTTAGGTTAGGGGAACCCAATGTCATTCCGGGGGATGCGGCTGACACATGGACTGTGTTGCTCAGACAGAGTACAGTTATGTGAATAACACTTTATACTTCCCCCTGTGAACTTAAATATAACTTCAAGAGTACTGTTCCCTGTGTACACAAATATAACCGCTATAATACTGCCCCCTGTGTACACAAATATAACCGCTATAATACTGCCCCCTGTGTACACAAATATAACCGCTATAATACTGCCCCCTGTGTACACAAATATAACCGCTATAATACTGCCCTCTGTGTACACAAATATAACCGCTATAATACTGCCCCCTGTGTACACAAATATAACCGCTATAATACTGCCCCCTGTGTACACAAATATAACCGCTATAATACTGCTCCTATGTACACAAGTATAAGTACTACAATCCTGAATCCTTGGTTTGTAGAAGTTGACTTCCCTATTTCTTGCAGGTTTTTGAGGAGTTGGATAAAATCGGAGCCTCCATCCCCGATGAACCAGAAGAAGACGGTCTTCCGGTGCACGACGGGAAGGGAGATATTCGGAAATGCCCGTACTACGCTGCTAAAGGTGAGTGTTATTGGCGCATGTGCCTATGTAGCAGAGTGGAGTCCTGCGCAGGGACTTACTTCTCCGTCCTTCCCTCTCGCAGGTGCCGTCGCCTCAGGTTGTCCGCTCCACGCTGCCATGGCTCTTACCGGCCGTCCTGAAGTAAAAGCCGTGCTCGCTGCCGTTGCCGCCGCCATCGCTGCCACCATCGCTTGGTACCTGATGTGATCGGGTCCACACCGCGGAGGCACAGGATGATTTTTGGGGCTTTCAATAAATCCAGGACTTAATGAAGATTTTCATTCCCAGAATCCGCCATAATGCCCCTCCCCCATGGCACATTAGACGATGCTGTGAACTTGACCTGCTTGAGACTCTGCCACAAGTGAACCGCCAAGAGACTGGGAGCAGGGGAGATTAACTCCTTCATATCCAGACTGCATATATTACCGCCTGTGGTAAGAGGTCAGTGATTCGCCCCCATGCTTTACACTCCATATAGTAGGCATGGCGGTAGGTATAGTAAGGGGCGCCCATCCCCCGCTCGTGTTAGATGACAGGATGTAGCCATATGGAACCAGTATATGCAACGCTCCCTAAGACAATTTAACGAATTAAAAGTGTTACGGTGCCACGCCGGGAAGCCATCTTGTTATAAGGAGCCCCCCTTTAAGATCCCCCTCCCCCATTGCTGAGGTTTTTGCACTAAGACGACAGTATGGCTGCCGGCCGTCCACGCACCGCGGTATCTCGTTTCTGTATTCCTCTGCTCCAGCTGGAAATCAATGCGTTACATTTTCACTAATTATTCTCTGTCCAGGAAAGCTGGGTGACTGCCGCCATGGCCGCCGGCTTCCCTGGGATCCTGCCACATGCGTCTCCTTATTGTTACATGACCCCGCGGAGGCGCTGATGGCGGCCATATCGGTTGTGGATGATTCATGGACTTATATTTACTACGGCTTTTTCTTATGATCGGGGGAACGCCCTGTAAATTTCCCCGGTGACAGACACGCGGCGGAGCAGCCATTTTGGTGACCTCAGCTTAGACGCAGGGTAAGAAAAATGTGGAACCACTGAGGTACAAAGAACGTTGTGCCTCACACCTCATGACTGCCGGCTAGAAAATGGCTGCCTTCCCGCCGACGCTGCTCACTCATTCTTCAGGTAACGGTTGCGTATTAACAGTTTGATAGATTGCGGTATTCGGGGCCGAGGCGCGTCGGAGTACGACAGGTGCGGGCGTTCCCCTCGCCCTGAGCCGCCCTCTGTAACTCAATAAATTATATTACAATCTATACGTTCTTGTGTCAGAAGTATTTTTTACAGATAAGCGGCGCCCGGCGTCAGTCGGATTATGGGTGGTAAGATCTCCAGTGCGGGGCTTAAAGGGGCACTCCATCTGTAGTGTGGCACAGCAGGAGGCAGAGGAGGTACGGGGTGGGAGAGAGGAGAAGAGGAAGACACGCACAAGAGGCCTCACATACATGGGCTGCAATATCAAACAGGGCCACTATCCCCCGTATGGCGCTGTGCTACCAAGATGAGGCTGCAGTGATTGTCCCCCATCACAGATCTGATATCGACTACCTGTCCTGAGAATAGGTCATCAATATTTAAATGTTTAAAACTCTTTTAAAGGGAGTCTCTCAGCAGTTCTGACGATGCAGACAGACCGGAGAACCTGTGGACAGGACCAGAACTAACTGTCATCCTGGCGCATGCGCGGATGAGGTGGATTTAACGGCTTGCGCATGTGCCAGTGAAGCAGGTAGTTCTGGTGCAGGAAATATCAGCTCGGAGCAGTCACCAGATAACTTCAGCCAGAAGCAGGGGACGCTGTAGCTTTAAAAATCAGACATACGCCAAAGCCGGCAGTGCCAGCCACGCTTATCTACAGATAGCAGCAGCAGCAGCAGATATCACGCCACTGCTCAGCAGAGGGGCGGAGCTGTAAGAGGGAGCACTTCACAGTGAAGCTCCGCCTCCTGGACGCTTGCAGGAGTGGAAAACAACTACATATTCACACTACTCCACAACAGGTATGTTTGTCCTGCTGGCCCCAGCCCCTACCTAGTGCTGGCAGCAGTTTAGCATGGTCAAAACTGCTAACAGACTCCCTTTAAAAGAAGGTATGGCCTCAGGCTGCCACTGAGACGGTCATGATGGATGATGGCAGAATATTGTGTGGACATGGAGACAATATTGGATTTGTTTCTTTTAAGGATTGGCAGCAGAAAACTGCAAGATATTGTGATCATATAGACAATATATGTCAGCTGCCAGAAGTGGAAGGAGACTGATTCTGCTCAGAGACCACCACTGGCAGCAGTAATTTTATGCTCTAAGCAGCTTTTGGTATGGAAATAATTAATGAGATAATCTCTTTAATTAACACCATTGTGCCATATAACAGCATCTGGTAAAGCTGAATTACAACCACAATGGCCGTCACTCAGCTTTCCCAGCCTCCTGCATGGTAAATCTGCTCAGTTATACAGTGACACATCCCCTGCACTGGGTAGAGGGAAGCAGATAGAACAACCCCTGTGGGAGCTGTAATGGTGGCCATGTTGGTTGTCACCCAGCTTTCCCCACAAGGGACACTGTAGGACAGTGATGGCTAACCTCCGGCACTCCAGCTGTGGTGAAACTACGACTCCCAGCATGCTCCATTCTTTTCTATGGAGTTCTGAATACAGCCAAGCAAGTGTGCATCTTGGGAGTCGTAGTTTTCACACAGCTGGAGTGCCGGAAAAATAGGGTCACATGAATCACGTCACCCGCCCCTCAAGGACTAAACTACAGCAACACAGAAGGGGGTTCTTTACTGTAACAGCAGTGAGGCTATGGAGCTCGCTGCCAGAGGATGACTCATATTTACCAGCTTTGCAATTAATAAGTTTGGGTCATATAGGCTCCTCCACTCCCCAAACCATGGGGGGCCGCCCATTTATGAATGTGTTTACATAAGCCCCATTCATTTTCAGCTGAGGACAGCCCGAATTTGCAGGGACTGTCTTAGAAAATTAGAGAGTCGCTGTGAGTTCAATACTGTTGGCAACTATGGAGGAAGTGGTGATGGTGAATTCACTAAAAGAGTCCAAGAGTGGCCTGGAGTGTAATAATAATACAGGTTACAGGGGCAGATTTTCTGTTGATCACGGCAACCAATCACAACGCAGCTTTGATTTAGTATTGTGCTCTTGAGAAATGAAAGCTGCGCTGTGATTGGCTGCTATGGGCAACAACAATCATTTTTTAAAATAAATGGGCCCCATTGGCTTCTGCCTTCCTCTGGATCCATGCTGCAGGACACGAGGGTGAGCTGGATGGAGGTCTGTATGTTGTCGCTCAGCCTCCTCCCGCCGAGTCAGCGTACAATCACTGACTTCCTGTTTTTCAGGAAGGGTTGAATCTGCCAAATCAGTTTTAGATAAAATGTCCTGACTGTGTAACACCAGGGCGGGTGTCGTGTGACATGGGACTGGAGCACTTCACAATCTCATCAGCAGGCAGGTGTGATACGGTGATGTCATTGCACCTGCTGAGCTAAGCACAAGAGCTGAGCAGGTTCGATGATGTCACTGCATAACGCCTGATGCTGGGGAGGGCACTGACTGGGTCAATAGTGGAGCTGACGACTCCCTGCTTCACCATTGCATTTAAGAGGGACATGCCTCAGTCCCCCAGGGACCGCGAGAGAGCTGGAAGTGTACGCCAACGTCCCCTAGCGTTTGCAGTATTCTGGGTGAGGGTGCAGCACCACCTACAGGCTCCTGCAAGTGGCATTAGACATGGTGCCCTGTGTGTGGGGGCGCTGCTGTGCTTTGGAGGTTGTATTACCTGCTAGGAGTTGTAGTTTCACAGCACCGGGAGAGCCACAAGCTTCGGGTCATCCTAAATGATGGTATGGGTATTGGTAAGGGTGCCCAGTATGGGTGTACTAGGGGGCACAGTCCTAAACCATTCGCTGTGTGGGAGCTGGCGCAGTGGGCGTGGCTTACGCATAACGGCGATAGTACAGATCCAGCCTGTTAAAAGGGTCCCAAAATAATAAGCTGATGGCAGATGTGAGGGGAAATGACAGCACCGAAGGGTGACCGATATAGGGTGGGCTCAGGAATGAGGGGCCTCTCTATTATACTATAAGCTACAAAGGAGTAGTAGTTGCAGCAGTGAGATAGTGGTGGTGGTAGTACTACAGACTAGGCCAGCCGCTCTATGCTGTCACCATGGAAACGCCTTCTCTGACTGCAAACAAATAGCAGTGGAGGGAGGGAGGCCGGGCGGCGCTTCCCTCTGCAGCCTGTGAATGGTTGCCCCCGGCAACCCATAGACTCCTATTACTACTGGTGGGGGAGACTTTAGTGTACGTGGCCACAGGGCTCTGGAAATGCAGCAGGTGACGCCGGGATCCTGGGAATATTCACCCTCCTCCTGAGACTGCTCCGACCTGCGGTGACGTATTTAACATTACCTGTATATTGTGTCACAAATCCGGGTCTCCTCTTC
This sequence comes from Rhinella marina, assembly GCA_900303285.1. NCBI lineage: Eukaryota > Metazoa > Chordata > Amphibia > Anura > Bufonidae > Rhinella > Rhinella marina. The sequence goes on along the minus strand of ONZH01028469.1, from coordinate 36,756 downwards.
ACCCCCTAATGTATTACTTACCTGCTGCAGGGCTAGATTGTAAGCTCCTAAAACCAAGGAGCATACAGGGAAGTGAGTGCGGGACACTGTGTGCGTTATATGACATTATTATATCCATACAGTGCCCCCCCCCCATGTGCCTCAACCCTCCCCCATACTGAGCCCCATTAATTCATCACTAGATAGCGGTATCTGTCGCCGTCGTGCCGCCTGCGGTCTGCGCTGAGCTGTGGTAAATATTGACTTGAGATTAGCTGATATGTGTGAGGCGGGGGACGGGACAGGTGATAGATGGCGGGACTGATCTGTTTACCTGTGATCCTGGAAATCCCAGCAACGTCTGAATATCATTGATTTGCTGATTCTTTAAACCCTATTTGACTGAAATTTGCTGGTCTGGCACCTGCCCAAAATACCGACATCTACCAGCTGGGAGGGAGGCGCAAACCTGGTGTAGGGGGCCCTTCATTGGGAACTACTGTAACTGCCAGTGTACATGACACTACTTATCCTGTACTGATCCTGTATTATACTCCAGAGCTGCACTCACTATTCTGCTGGTGCAGTCACTGTGTACATATATTACTTATCCTTTACTGATCCTGAGTTACATCCTGTATTGTACTCCAGAGCTGCACTCACTATTCTGCTGGTGCAGTCACTGTGTACATACATTACTTATCCTGTACTGATCCTGAGTTACATCCTGTAATATACTCCAGAGCTGCACTCACTATTCTGCTGGTGCAGTCACTGTGTACATACATTACTTATCCTGTACTGATCCTGAGTTACATCCTGTATTATACTCCAGAGCTGCACTCACTATTCTGCTGGTGCAGTCACTGTGTACATACATTACTTATCCTGTACTGATCCTGAGTTACATCCTGTAATATACTCCAGAGCTGCACTCACTATTCTGCTGGTGCAGTCACTGTGTACATACATTACTTATCCTGTACTGATCCTGAGTTACATCCTGTATTATACTCCAGAGCTGCACTCACTATTCTGCTCATGCATGCAAGCAATGTATATAAGTCGGCACTACGGTGGTAGCGTGGTGGTGCATGTGTCCTAGGGTTAGCATCCCATATAAGTAGCAATAGTGACTTTATTGTCTGAGGAAGGCACAGATTGTGCCGAAACGCATCACTAGTATGTGGCAATAAACGATTTCAAAAGAAGCAAACAGTGAGTGCTGGTCGCTCACTATTACTATTCTGCTGGTGCAGTCACTGTGTACATACATTACTTATCCTGCACTGATCCTGAGTTACATCCTGTATTATACTCCAGAGCTGCACTCACTATTCTGCTGGTGCAGTCACTGTGTACATACATTACTTATCCTGTACTGATCCTGAGTTACATCCTGTATTATACTCCAGAGCTGCACTCACTATTCTGCTGGTGCAGTCACTGTGTACATACATTACTTATCCTGTACTGATCCTGAGTTACATCCTGTATTATACTCCAGAGCTGCACTCACTATTCTGCTGGTGCAGTCACTGTGTACATACATCACTTATCCTGTACTGATCCTGAGTTACATCCTGTATTATACTCCAGAGCTGCACTCACTATTCTGCTGGTGCAGTCACTGTGTACATACATTACTTATCCTGTACTGATTCTGAGTTACATCCTGTATTATACTCCAGAGCTGCACTCACTATTCTGCTGGTGAGATCACTGTGTACATACATTACTTATCCTGAGTTACATCCTGTATTATACTCCAGAGCTGCATTTATAATTCTGCAAATGTGTTGATGCACGTCCGCTATAATGCAGGCAATAGCTCTCAGAATCCATGTTACCTGAGCCAACTCTGTGCAGACACTGAACAAGCAGGGGATGCTGGGAGATTACTGAACTATACTTTATGAATTACAACAGACTAACCTCACGCTCAGAGATGGAGAAGTACGAGAAGTTGGCCAAGATCGGTGAAGGCTCATATGGGGTCGTCTTCAAGTGTCGGAATAAGGAGACGGGACAGGTGGTGGCCATCAAGAAGTTTGTGGAGTCTGAGGACGACCCTGTCATTAAAAAGATTGCGCTAAGAGAGATCCGGATGTTAAAGGTGAGGCTGCGCTGCGACATGAATGTGTACGAGCCTCGCTCTGCTCACTGATGAAAGTCTGGCGGTAATACCGTCTCCATGCTGATGGTTTCCAGTGCAGAACTGGAATCAGAATGTGTAGAATTTCAGTCCTGACTAGTCGATCACCTCCTTGGTCTCATCTATTGCAGCAACTGAAGCACAGTAACCTGGTGAACCTGCTGGAGGTTTTCCGCAGGAAGAGGAAGCTGCACCTGGTCTTCGAATATTGCGACCACACCGTCCTCAACGAGCTGGAGAGGCACCCCAACGGGTACGTCCGCCATGTCCGCAGCGCTCGTCAGGTGGCGAGGCCGTCAGCACAACGCAGGCTGCCCCCGTCTCTCCATCTGGTATCTTAAAGGGCCAGTAACCCTAAAGTCAGCAAATGAAGAGGAGACAAACTGACACTGGGGGGCCCCCTTTAAGGTTTCAGATCTCACATTAACCCTTCCATGACTTCTGTTTTCAGAGTCCCCGAGGCGATGACAAAAAACATTGTGCAGCAGATCCTGCAGGCGGTGAACTTCTGCCACAGGAACAGCGTAAGGATTACAATATAGGTATTGTAGAGTTAAAGGGGAACTCCACCTGAAGCCATCGTGTGATGTCATAGAGACAGATAACATCAGTGGGAGCTGGGGGTCCTTATGGATATTTCCTTTCTGCTCTGTTAATGACCTCTGACATACGAGACGACATAAGATGAAGTTCCCCTTTAAGTGTTTTTTTTTTTTTAATGGGTGGGTGGAGTCTCGTTGATACAATGTATCTCTTTCTCATTGTGTCTTCCTGTCATGCAGTGCATTCATCGAGATGTAAAACCTGAGAACATTCTGCTCACCAAACAAGGGGTCATAAAACTCTGCGATTTCGGCTTCGCTCGAATATTAAGTGAGTGATTTACAAACGACGCTGCGGCGACTGACGCCACTGAAGCCAGTGCGCCTCTTCTATGTCTCTAACAGATTAAACTGTTCCCCAGGACAGGGGGGGCACATAGGGGGCTTACCCAATAACCAGAGACCCCCTCAGAGCCCTTTAAGAAAAGCTCAAGATTCTTTCTGCCACCACTAGAGGGAGCTCACTGTATAGGATTCATCAGTGCACAGTATGTGTAATCCCTATGCAGGGAGCTCCCTCTAGTGGACACAGAGGATCTGGCGCTGTGTAATAGGAACAGGTATGTGACTTGATCAGTGGAACAGCAGGGAGGTGCTGGGGGATGGACCCCTCTCAAATCTGACACTGAGGGCCAAATCCAACGGATAGGATCACTTTATATATAAAATTGGACATAAATATTTTTGCCCTGAACTATGACCATTAACCTCTTCACCATCCAAAACCACCAGGGATACCCTGGCCTGCCACCATTAACCCCTTCACCATCCAAAATCACCAGGAATACCCTGAACTGCCACCATTAACCCCTTCGCCATCCAAAATCACCAGGAATACCCTGAACTGCCACCATTGACCTCCTCACCATCCCAAACCACCAGGAATACCCTGGCCTGCCACCATTAACCTCTTCACCATCCAAAACCACCAGGAATACCCTGGACTGCCACCATTAACCCCTTCACCATCCAAAACCACCAGGGATACCCTGGACTGCCACCATTAACCTCTTCACCATCCAAAACCACCAGGAATACCCCGGACTGCCACCATTAACCTCTTCACCATCCAAAACCACCAGGAATACCCTGAACTGCCACCATTAACCCCTTCACCATCCAAAACCACCAGGAATACCCTGAACTGCCACCATTAACCCCTTCACCATCCAAAAACCACCAGGGATACCCTGGACTGCCACCATTAACCTCTTCACCATCCAAAACCACCAGGAATACCCTGGACTGCCACCATTAACCCCTTCACCATCCAAAATCACCAGGAATACCCTGAACTGCCACCATTAACCCCTTCGCCATCCAAAATCACCAGGAATACCCTGAACTGCCACCATTGACCTCCTCACCATCCCAAACCACCAGGAATACCCTGGCCTGCCACCATTAACCTCTTCACCATCCAAAACCACCAGGAATACCCTGGACTGCCACCATTAACCCCTTCACCATCCAAAACCACCAGGGATACCCTGGACTGCCACCATTAACCTCTTCACCATCCAAAACCACCAGGAATACCCCGGACTGCCACCATTAACCTCTTCACCATCCAAAACCACCAGGAATACCCTGAACTGCCACCATTAACCCCTTCACCATCCAAAACCACCAGGAATACCCTGAACTGCCACCATTAACCCCTTCACCATCCAAAACCACCAGGGATACCCTGGACTGCCACCATTAACCTCTTCACCATCCAAAACCACCAGGAATACCCTGGACTGCCACCATTAACCTCTTCACTATCCCAAACCACCAGGAATACCCTGAACTGCCACCATTAACCTCTTCACTATCCAAAACCACCAGGAATAACCTGAACTGCCACCATTAACCTCTTCACCACCCAAAACCACCAGGAATACCCTGGCCTGCCACCATTAACCTCCTCACCATCCAAAACCACCAGGGATACCCTGAACTGCAACCATTAACCCCTTCACCATCCAAAATCACCAGGAATACCCTGAACTGCCACCATTAATCTCTTCACCATCCAAAACCACCAGGAATACCCTGGATTGCCAATTAACCCCTTCACCATGCCAAAGCACCAGGAATACCCTGGACTGCCACCATTAACCTCTTCACCATCCAAAACCACCAGGAATACCCTGGACTGCCACCATTAACCTCTTCACCATCCAAAACCACCAGGAATACCCTGGACTGCCACTGCAGAGGTTACAGGGACTCTGGGACCTCTAGGGCCATACAAGATGACAGCTGTATTATACACGGCACATGGTAGTGTGGCCCCTGGTGCTCTCTGGTCATTACCCTCTTGTCTTCACAGCTCGGCCTGGTGACGATTACACAGATTACGTGGCCACTCGTTGGTATCGGGCCCCGGAGCTGCTGGTCGGGGACACGCAGTATGGAGCAGCGGTGGATGTGTGGGCCATAGGTTGCGTCTTTGCCGAGCTGCTGTCCGGACAGCCTGTGTGGCCCGGTAAATCAGACATGGACCAACTGTACCTCATCATCAGAACCCTGGGTGAGGAACATACCACACCAATGATCTCCTCTCATATATATATGCAATCAGGCCAGACTCTGGAGGTGCTGCGGGGTCCTGGAAAGTGGGGGCCACAGCTCAGGTCAGCTCCCTGGATGTGATTGAGCCCATAGCTACAGATGACATTCTGTCTACCACCACTAGAGGGAGCTCACTGCACATGTAGTTACACTATATTTCAAAGGTGTATTATCTCTATGGCGTGAGCTCCCCCTAGTGGTGGCTGCAGGTTGTGCGATGGGCAGCTGAGAATGTGGAGTTCGGTTAAGATGAAGGATGAGATTAATGATATAAATACAAGATTTAGTATTTTGTTTTTTACTTTTTGTGATTTCTCTGCCTTTCTTCCAGGAAAACTGATCCCGAGACACCAGTACATCTTCCACAGTAACCAGTTTTTCAATGGTGCCAGTATCCCAGAACCTGACCCCGATGACGTGGTGGGTATCGCCTTCTAGTCACATGATCAGGGGCACAAATAATTATAAAACGCTCTTTCGATATTTCCAATTCCATTTTTTCTTCATACAGGAAACTCTGGAGGAGAAATTCCCAAATATTCAGCCCATGGCGATGACGTTCATGAAGGTAAAAAATTGAGGTTTTAGGATTTTCTATGATATGCCTTCACTCATTGGGAAGAGTCACCCATTATCTGGCGCCATCTAGTGGCAGACACAGGTTTTACGTGTTTCCATTACTTTTTTTTATTGGAGATGTGTTTCTTCCCCCCAGGGATGTCTACGCATGAATCCTGATGATCGTCTCACCTGTGAGCAGCTCCTCGAAGGCGCTTATCTAAACCCCGCCCGTGAGGAACCAGAGAAGAGGAAAGGCAAAGGAAGGCGGAGACAGGTAAGTGCCCCCAGAACCTATCCTTTAATAAGATGAACTTTCACATTTGGGGCTGTTTTGTGTGCCCCCCTCCCCCACTAAGTAGCGATTTCTATGAACGTGATCTCGGACTACTATAGCAGGGACACCTGCCTGGAATTTGGAGGAAGATTTAAAGGGGTACTCCAGTTATTTGATATTATTAGGTCAGTGACACCCCCACCAATCATAAAAATGTAAGTCAGGCCCCGTTTGGACCCCAAATGAAAGGAGCGTTCGGATGAGCATGTGCACAACAGCTAAGTACGTCACAGTGGTTTAGGGCTTCTATGGCGCGGGCTGCTGCAGTGAGTAATGATGGGAAACGGCGATTCCGCCGAAAATTGTCATTTAACCGTTTAGGTGCAACAACCAACACTGATCGTGGCACCTTTGAGCCAAGGCAGAGGAATGTGGCTCCGCCTCCCTTCCGATCAGAGCCCCCGCAGTGAAATCACAGAACTTCAATCGGTTACCATGGCAGCCTGGACACTGCTGAAGCCTTCCATGGCCGCCATGATAAGCTCCCTGCTCCATAAAAATCCTTTTGACCCTGATAGATCTCAAAAGATTCCAGGTTCAAGCCCCCTAAGGGGGCTAATAATTAAATAAAAAGTGAAAAAAGGGTAAAATTTTCTTTAAAAAAGTTATTAAAAGTTTCAATGGTAAATTAAATGGCGCCATTAAAAATGCAACTTGTCCTGCAAAATGCTATATGAATGCAACATTTTTAAAAAAGTTACAGCAATTGGAACGCAGGGAGGAAATATGAAAATGGAAAACCAAAAATGGGCCCGGTACTTAAGGGGTTAAAGAAATGCAAACCTGAAGGCAAGACGGTCTTGTGCAGGGTCCTTGGGGGCGTGGCATGACACAGGGATTCAAACACGCCCCCTAGGACTACGCACGAAGCATAACACAGTGCTTGGGGTTTGCATGGAGCGTTTCTTCCAAAAACAGACAGCGGGGGAGGGGGGATGCTGACAACCTCTGTTGTCAGAGGGATCACTGCAGAGACATCTGATCATTTCTTTCTTCTTTCAGACGCAGCTGCTGCCTCAGATTTCGGGAAATGGCGTCTCACCTGCTCCAGAGGGAAAGAACAAGCCCCGGCCTCAGAAGTTTGACCACTTCCCCAACATTTAACACTTTCAGGAGAGGAGAGAACTTCTCAGGGAGGGTCCGGCAGTGTTCATGACGTCACGACTGTTACACTATGGACTTTAATGATAAAATCCTGATAACGAGTCTGGATCTTCTCCAATACTTCATTATGTGCGGCGATCAGAGCCACGAACCCACCAGACACCCCCGGGAAGGAAGGAGAGCTGACGAGAAGCCAGCGGGGTCCGGAATCTGACTGGAGAAGGCAGGCTGTGTCAGTGCGTTCACCACAATCAGTAACGACTTCCGCAGACCGATCTCCGTCCAGAAATATTTATTAAAAAAAAAAAAAAAAATAATAATAATGAAGCAAACAAAATGTAGGGCGAGAACGTACAGATCACGTCTGCGTCCGGGGTGGGGAGAAAAAAAAAAAAGTGACGTGTAATCCGACCGCGACGGTCGCATGAAATTTACCTTTACTTTTCCATATCATTTCTCAATGGCAAAGAGTGGGAGACTCAGGAGCCGACAGCACAAATCGAGCCACCCGAACACAGGAGTCAGAGGCGCCGGGGGCTGACAGAGGGGCGTATTTTACAGAGGAGGCTGCAGAGGGAGGGGGCGTAAGTGCTACTCTGCCGCTGTTTGGTTCATACGTCGTCTCAGCAGTCCCCCCCCCCTCCCCCCACCTGATACAAGTTCATACTGAGGGTCTTCAGGACACCCAGCCTTCCTCATCCTGCTTGGTCATCTCCAAGATGTCGGTGACGATCCCGGTGCCGATAGTCCGGTTCCCATCTCGCAGGGTGAAGCGCTGTCCTTTCTCCAGCACCATGGGCTGTCGCAGGGTCATAATCAGGCTGGAGTCTTCCCCGGGCATTACCATCTCCTGGAAGGGAAAGGGGTGAACGTTGGCGTGGCGTTTAGAACGGTGACCATCTGGGAACATGACAATCCCTATAGCATGTTGGCAGGAGACTACTGCACCGCAGGTATGGATGATGGGTAAGTAGTGCACACACGACAGTGGCCACAAACCTTGCCGTCGGGCAGCGTGATGCGAACAGACATGTCCCACGTCAGGGAGAACATCACGGGCAGGAAGTTGCTGACAAAAGGCTTGTGGCGCCCCCCTTCCTCCTTGCTGAGGATGTAGACCTGAAGGAAGCACAGAAGACGTCACCGTCACACCCAGGAGCTGATTATCACACCGCCGCCATGTTGCCGCAGCCCCGTACCTGAGCCTTGACCTTCTGGTGGGGTCTGATGGAGCCTGGTTTGCACATCACCATCCCTCGCCGGACATCTTCTCTCTTTAGGCCTCTGACCAGAGCACCGAGGTTATCGCCAGCCTCCGCCCGGTCCAGGCTCTTATGGAACATCTCGATGCCTGTGGCAGAGAGGACACCCCATCAGATGCCAAGTGTTACTTGGCCATTTCCATACCAAGGAGTGGCCACCATGCAATGCTACATGTCCCCAGCAGGGGCCGCTAAACTCCCAGGGGGCTGCATTTTGAAACAGGTCAGAAATTACCCCCAAGCAGTCACAAAAGAGGGGCTCCTACCTGTTACAACCGACTTCAGGTGCTTACTGCGCCCAACAAACTCGCATTCATCTCCCTTCTTGATGGTGCCTCGCTCCAGCGTCCCGGTCACCACGGTGCCTCGGCCTGGGACAGAGTGGACATATGACAGACATGCCCTGACATGAGCAGTGCCTCGCGGGCGGTGCAGAGGCGTCACCTACCTGGAATAGAGTAGACGGACTCCACCGGCAGCAGGAACGGCTTGTCCAGGTCCCGCTCAGGGATGGGGATGTAGCCGTCGATGGCGTCCAGAAGCTTCATGATGGAGTCCAAGCCGATGTCCTTATTGCGGTTCTGTAAAGATGAGAGAAGAGCTCGTCATGTGCGGCTCAGCGGTCGAGCATTTTAGGGTGGAGTAACATTCTGGTCTGGATAGGAAGAGAAGCTGCAGTGTAAAGTTCTGCCCATCAATAAACCCTCAGTGGGCAGCTGTCGCCAGTGTCTAACTCCTTGCACTGCCGTGTAAGCCCCATCACCACTTGGCACGTGGCAGGAGATACGTGACCACCGACCACCACCCCTCAGAACCTCCAGGATAATCCTCCTCTGGTCCTTACCTCGAGGGCACACAAAGCCGATCCCACCACTACGGGGGTGTTCTCGCCGTCGTACCCAAATTCCGTCAGCAGCTCTCGGATCTCCAGCTCCACCAGGTCCAGCATCTCCTTGTCATCCACGGCATCGGCCTTGTTAATGTAGACGACAATGTGCTTCACCCCGATCTGCGGCAGAACAGCGGGCATTACTAAGGGCATTAGAGGGAGGCCGGCGCCGCCGCCCTGCGCGACAGTCCTACCTGTTTAGCCAGCAGCAAGTGTTCCCGTGTCTGTGGCATCTGCCCGTCGGTGGCGGCTACGACCAGGATGCACCCGTCCATCTGGGAGGTTCCTGTGATCATGTTCTGCAAGGTACGGACAGATTATATGATCCGATCTCGTCCTGTACCCCGTCCCCTCCTCCCTCACCGGCTGCACCCACCTTCACGTAGTCAGCGTGGCCCGGGCAGTCTGTGTGGGCGTAGTGGCGGTTGGCGGTGGTGTACTCTACATGTGACGCATTAATGGTGATACCTCGCGCCTTCTCTTCTGGGGCATTGTCAATTTCTTCATATTTCTTAAATTGGGCCCCTCCGGCCTCTGCCAGGACTGGGATTAGAAATATACGTGTATTCACACCGACAGAAATCAGAAGAATGTCAGAAACAAGAGCGCGAAATACCAGTGATCCAGCCTGGGCCACAAGGGGGCGCTGTTCTGGCCAATCAACAGTTGCTATGGCTGCACCGTCTTTGGAGTCTGAGGTGAACTCCCCCTCCTCAGTGCCTCAGTATGTTTCCTTCTCCCTTCCTCATGCTTTACACTGCAGTTCTTCTCCAGCACAATCAGTGACGGTACATGAGCTGCCCTGGTCTATTACGGCAGGGATCAGCAACCTCCGGCACTCCCAGCTGTTCTGAAACTACAATTCCCAGCATGCTTCATTCACTTCCATGAGAGCTGAGCAAGTGTGCATGCTGAGACTTGTAGTTTTGCAGCAGCCCCTAACATCAGAAGTTTGGACTCCTGATCTGACCCCCCTTGCTTTACACTGCAGCTCTGCTTGCTCAGGAGCGCTGCAAAATGTCAGCTCATGAAAAGATGATCGCTGTACAGCAAAGTCAGAAATACAAGGAATTAACCCCCAGTAAAAAGGGGGAGGGGTAACAGTGAATGGGAGGGGCTTCAATGAAGTAGGAGGAGGCAGAGCATTTCTGAGGGGTGGAGCCTCATTAGCATACAGACCATTTCTCCCCGCCCCCAGTCCCTTGTCACTCACTCTTGGTAATGGCGGCCGTCAGCGTGGTCTTGCCGTGATCTACGTGGCCTATGGTTCCGATGTTGACGTGCGGCTTCTCCCTGGAGTAGGTCTTCTTGGCTTCGGCAGCGTAGTTTCTGTACAGCAGGGGGCAGAAGCGGGTGGCAGGGCTGGGCCATGTCTGCAAAGAAACCTCTCACGTCACCGGCGTCACTTAAAGGGATGATCTGGTTTCGTTATTTTTTTTTTATATTCCAAAAAATTCTCAAACAGACTTTCAATTCCTCATCATTTTCAGGATCTCTGCGTGCTGTCAGTGAACGGGAACATTCCTGTTGGCATCCAGAGGCTGATCCAATCCTTCTCACAGCTGAGGGTTTATCATCACTGTATCCAAGTCTAGATAAGGCTCCCAATTCACTGACGGTAAGCAGAGGTCTTGAAAACGGAGGGAGACTGAAGCATTCCCCGGGGCCGCGGACAGAGATCACCATTACTTACCGCAATGCGCAGACTGTGAGCCGGAAGGCGGCTGAACACTGCGGAGAGAAGAAGGGAACGTCAATCAGGCAGGCGGATCTCCATAGCAACCAGTCATTAACCCTCCGCCAGCCAGAGAGCTGTGGGTGGAGTCATGTGATCAGCACCCCGGCGTCAGGTGCCATCATGTCCGCCCTGCGCTATACTGGGGACAATGGCCAGGGCCAGAGTGCAGCAAAGCGACGGGATGTCTCCCTATCTTTAAAGGGAAACCATCAGCAAGGACGGGACTCAATCCACCTGCACCTGATAAGTGCCAGCCGAGGCCGGAAGGGACGCGCGTCACCTGTGCCCCAGCCCTTAGAGAGTCTTTAGACGGGGCACATGTCCCTGGAGACCTGACTCCTATGTAACAGGAAAGTCTTGTTCCTCTGGAGTCAGGGGGGAGGAACTTACATCTGTTGGGTCCCAAATGGCACTTCAGGTGGGAGACACTGCCCCCTGCAGTTCGGCTTTGATCTGACACCATATAGACGCTCTCTTCTATGAGCTGCGCCCCAGCTGTGCACAGGTCGTGTGTGGTACTGCGGCTCCGGCCCAGTCACTTCCATGAAGCTGAGCTGCAATACCAGACACAACCCACAGACAGGGGTGGCGCTGTTAACCCAGGTCTGCCCAGCAGGGAGTCAAGAAGGGCACTGCACCCCCATAACATAGCCATGTCACCCCCAAAAATATACAAAGTCTCTGGGAAAGCTGGCTGACAACTACAGGGCTGCCATTATGGCTCTAACACCCTGCTGGTTGTCACAGCAATATAGGAGGAGCCTGGGAAAAATGGGTGACAGCAGAGACAACCCTGCAGAGGATTCACCCCTGCCAGCGCTTGTACTTAGAGGGGTTGTCAGGTTTTAAGGGGGTGCTCAGTCCCAGCTGAGGGGTCACACGAGGGAGGTCTCTGCCCGCACCCCATCACCTGTCACAGCCTCCATGTACCACACATGTGACCTCTACAATCACATGACCTTCACTGGCCACAAGGGGGAGCCCGGCGCCTGGCCACCTCCTCACTGCCTCTCTGTACCCCGCCCTGGGCCGCTCGTGCCCCCGCTGCCTCCCCCAGGCTCCCCGCCACACGTCCGCCTGCTCACCGGCAGATCTGCATGCAGACAGCACCACACGGCCCGCCATCTTGGGAGACTACGGAAGTGACGACCCGGAATAGGAAATACATCAGAAAGCGATCGGCAAGTCACAAGCAATATGGCCGCCCCTAAATGGTAGAACATAGCAGCCATCTTGGTGGTGGCATCCTCTCAGCTAAGCTGAGACTGCCTCTTCCTCAAGCTGAAGTTGCATTTTCTTTTGGGTGGGTGGGGGTGAATAAACTAGGCGCAGATGTATAAGACCGTACATGACTTTCTTCACCCATAATAAACCTGTTCTAAGCCAGGGTTGACAGTAGCAACCAATCAGGTTGCCGCTTACCTCTTGCAAAACTTTGTTTTGACAAGAAAGAGGCGCTCTGATTGGTTGCTAGGGGCAACAGCATCTTGACCAGCGTAAAAGTCAGGGTATGGCGTGTTTGTTATTTTTTACCCTGACTTCTGACAATTGATGTGTTGCTTGACCTTGGTGTGAACAGAGCCTGATAAACAGGAGTGGTGAGGGTTGTCAAAGCCCCGCCCTCATCACCTGCGCCGCTGAGTTCTGGTTTACAAACCGCCACAAATCTAACATCTATATCAGAGATCAGCGACTCCCAGCATGCACACTTGCTTGGCTGTTCTCAGAACTCCCATAGAAAGTGAATGGAGCATGCTGGGAGTTGTAGTTTCACAACACCTGGAGTGTTGGAGGTTGCGGACCGCTGATCTATATGAACATCACGTCAGTGTCTTATCCGCTTCCAAGCCGATTCGCTGCCGGCTGAGTTTGCATGTGTTTGCGATGGGGATTTGGAGATTAGCTGCGGTTAGACCCATCCGGCAGTCACTTATCTCCCTTTAGAACTGGACATGTTGAAATCCAGCTTGTCTGATCCTTCTTCCTCCTCAGTGACTGTCATTTTTCTTCAAGAACTCAAACATTTAAAGCGTCACTAACTTTTCACATAAATTGTGATATGTCATAGCGATATATAGACCCCCGCTGATCTCTAGAATAAGGGGAGAGAAGCATGTGCATATCGCTTTCATGGCTCCACCTCAATGCCATCGTCTCCACCTAGGAGAGCGTGATATATGTGCTCAACTCTCCCCTCGTTCTATAGAGCGGCGGGGGTCTCAGCACTCAGTCCCCACCAATCACAGATTTTGAGGTCTCTGAAATATGAAAAGTTGCGTGAAAAGTAATTAACGCTTCAATGTATAAACTGAAAACAATGTTTGAGTTAAGGTTTCCCTTTCCTTGGTACGACCGGACTATTTGATGGCAGCGCCATTGTTTCTGAGAACTGAGTGACGTCCGCGGTGCATTCGTCTGACTTCTGGGCTCCTCCAGTCCTGGACTACTTTTTGCGGAGCAGAGGTACGGACAGAAAACCCACGTAAGCATTCCGTAGTGCTTCCGATCCGCAGCATCTCCTGGATTGTGGACCCATTCCATTGACCGGATCAGCATCCGTTATATGGTGTGCACACTGCCGATGCCCGTATATTGCGGGTCACTGTACTGCCACTTCCAGTCAATGGCTGAGTGCATGAGCCCTTAGGGCTGAAGTTTTTTTTGATCTGCATTTTTTGCAGGTTGGATGCGGACCTATTCCCTTCGATTGGGGCCAGGTGCATCCATATGTCCACATCTGTGGCACCTACGTCCTATTCTTGTCGGTATTACATACTGTTATAGGACTGTTCTATAGAGAGCCAGACGTTCTGTTCTGTAAAAAGTGGCGCACACAGGCAGGATCTGCGGCCCATAAAACAGGCTACAGCCGGGTGCAGGAACCCTTATGGACTCCACTTACATTGGTTTTAAAATACAATGGAACCAATTCCTATTGTAACTTTAGGGACCTCTGTACTCGGCCTGATGTTGGGCTGCTGTTTTTTGAACACTAGTGGACATCCGCCCCATGTTCTCCCCTACTGGCTCTACATGCAGGCGACTATTTCAGAGTATTCCACTACTAGGTCCGACATGTTATGATGGACTTGGGCTCCTGACCAGTCCTGAGAATAGAGGTTGTTATGAGACCAAATGCAGCTAAGCTACTGGGTTCCTCCTAGGAGTTACACGTATCTCCCCACCCGTGGACCCTAAACACATAGAATTTCCAGTGCCACGTCCCGCTTATCTTCAGGGTTGTAGAACTGTCCTCGGCCATTGGCTCAGTCGCGGCGTAATTCCATAAATCCTTATGAAATGGCGGCGCCGGCCCGGCTGCAGAAATCCTTTTGAATTCGCCGAGTGGTTACAGATTCGCAGGAGGCATCCTTTTGAAAAATTGTCAGGCTCCACTCAGGCCACTAAGGTGCGGCAGCACGGATCCAGCGGGTGAACAGCCCCTCCGGATCCATGCTGCCGCAGGTGCACGTGTGGGGCCAGAACTGCACTTCGGCACCACACGTGTCAGCCGCTGTCTTGAGGAGGAGAAAGGGTTACTTTACCTGTCCCAGCAGCTCCAGATGAGACGGACACTACAGGAGGAGGACGGCGCGCACAATGGGAAGATTTCCCACAGCGCCCTCTGCTGGAGGGAGGAGGGAAAAGTGCAAGGTGACGGATCAGTCATGAACTCCATTGAAAGTCAATGGAGGACGGATCCGTTTACTGTGTCACACCGAACGGATCCGTCCCCATTGACTCGCATTGGGGGGTGATGCCGGATCCATCTTGTTCAGGATCCCCAGACCGGAGAACAAACTGCAGCATGTTGCGGTTTTCTCTCCAGTCTGGAGACGCAGGTGAACTGAAAGGAATGCATTTTGGTGACTCCATTCATTGTCAATGGGGACAAAACTGAAGCGTTTTATTCCGGTATTGAGCCCCTATGATGGAACTCAATACCAGAATTATAAAACGCTCATGTGAAAGTAGCCTAAGGCTCAGTTGGGAAGTCAAACCACAACCAGTCAAAGTAACTAAATACTGGAGCTATTAAGGAGCAAGTGACTGAACGCTGCAAAGTGCAGACAAGGTCGGGGCTCCGCTTACTAGACATTAACCTATAGGAATACATGACCTGCGTCCGCGTGTTATCATACACTTGCGATCAGAATACGTCCAGGCGATCAGCAGGGCCCCGCAGCGAGCACACCTCACACACAGCGCAGGATCGGCGGCGCACAACCTGACGATTCACGTAACTTACCTCCGGCAGCAAAGCCTCAATAATCCACAAGATCAAGAGTTTAGTTTAAAACTTTATTTTTTTCGTTTTTGTTTTTATAGTTTTTTTTGCAACTTTTTATTTTATTTTTTTTTTTAAATATTTTATTTCAATAAAAAGTAAAAGTAGTCCATCACTCCGTTCAAGTTAATGGCGGGGGAGGGGCATTGTGGGAGATGAAGGATGAGGGGGATGGGAGATGAAAGTGGACCTGCGTGAAACTGCCCGATTCTGTCATAAATAAAAAATAAAATCTTGGGTTTTTTTTTGTTATTCCAGTCTCTAGGATCTTGGAGAGAGAAGGGCCGACCCTCCCCCTCCGCTGCGTTATAGAACCAAAAACTAAAACATTCTCCTTGTGGCGCCAAAAACAAGGGGACAAACTGCCTCCAGCTGCGCGATCCGCACCTGGTAATCCCTCTGTGTGGCGGCACGCTCCCCCCACTCTCTCAGGGCCTGGGGTGCCGACCCCACGACGCTGCAAAGGGCCCACCGATCCGTCGTTTCAGGACATCTCTGTGCGGGGCCCTGGATTCTGCCCCAAGCCAGTTTCCCGGACAGCGTAGATGGGGGCGATGGCCGGAGGCAGGGCTGGCGATAGGGTTATGACTGTGTGGAGGTTGGAATCACAGCTCAGGAGGAGGCTCAGTTACCAGGAGGATGAAACGGGAGTTGCTGGGACGGATGAGACTGAACTGGAACGAGAGACACACAGATCGTTACAGGAGGTCACAGACAAAGGCCTATTAAAGGGGTTATCCCATCTCAGACAATGGGGGCATATCACTAGGATATGCCCCCATTGTCTTATAGGTGCAGGTCCCACACCTATATGCACATGCGCAGCCATCCTCCGTTAATTTCTATGGGGCCGCCAAAAATAGAGTGCTGGCTCGGCTATTTCCGTCGAGAAATGGGAGCGATGGCCTGCGCCTGGTGGTGGCTGGACCCCCCGCTCCGTTCTCGATATAGGTTCGGGTCCCAGCTGCTAGGACCCGAACCTATCAGACAATGGGGGCACATCCTAGCGATACGCCCCCATTGTCTGAGATGGGAATAACCCCTTTAACTGGAAACGTTCCCATACAAGCGGCTGAGCTTTACTCACCTTGAGGATGTGGTATATAGGTATAGGGGGAAGCTGTGGATACACCAGTCTGTGAGACCGCTGCTTGTGGGGGGCCACCATGAGTCTGTGAGGGATGCAGGAGCATGACGGGTGTGG
Source organism: Rhinella marina (assembly GCA_900303285.1). NCBI lineage: Eukaryota > Metazoa > Chordata > Amphibia > Anura > Bufonidae > Rhinella > Rhinella marina. The sequence continues at coordinate 20,078 of ONZH01028469.1, read as the reverse complement.
GGTGAGGGGCACCGGGATGTGGAGGGTGAGGAGCTCCAGGGTGGGGAGGAGGCGCTCCAGTTATACCGGTCTGTACATGAGCCTGGGAAAAGACGCAAACGTTAATTCGGAAGAAACCTCCTGGGGACGGGAGATCAGTCAGGTGAAGGGCTTTACCTGAGCCACATGAGACATGTTCGTGTAGCCGTGCTGCAGCTGCTGGTGGGCATGGATGGCATACATGGCCTGCTGTGGGTAGCTGCTCTGTGGGGACTGTGCGGTGGGTCCAGGAGTCAGCGAGGGTGGTGTTGCCGTCAAGGCTGCCGTGTGGTACAGATTCTGCTGGGGCTGACCGCTACCAAGGTGCGGAGGTTGGCCACCCTGGTGCTAGAGAGAAGGACCAATGCCAGTCTGTATAACTAAAAACCAGTCAAAAAAACGCACCCGCCATCTGTATGGAGACTCACCTGCACAGGGCTGGGATTGGCATGTTGAGACTGTTGCTGGCTCTGGGTCGGGGTGCTGGCTGGCTGTGGGTGCAGCTGGGGTGCATGATGAGAGTAGGACTGGTGGACAGTTGCTAAAATGACAGACATTATGAGACAGGTTTGATACAAGACGTGAGGCAGCTGAAGGCAGGAATCTCGGGGTACACGCACTCACCATACAGAGTCTGGGGCGTCGGCTGCTCTGTCGGTTGGTACTGAGGATTGGAAGAAGAAACTAAGGCTTGTGGATGGTTCCCCGAGGCGATCATGCGAGGGTTACCCTGCAGCATCTGGGCAAATACAGGCTACAAAAAGGAGTGAAAAGCGACATTAATAAAACACAATCCGCACAAACGTAACTCACCACGCCGCGGCAGATTAACGTACCGCCACCTCCCCTACCTGTGAAGTATAATGAGCCATGGGCTGCATCATTGTCGGCTGTCCTGGGAACTGCTGGGGGCTATAGGAGATGTAGGAAGGATAAGGAGTGGCCGCCACAAGGGGAGGACCGGCCGCGGCCGCCGCCTGCATGATGGGGGGAGCAGAGTTCGGCTGGTCGGAGCGCGGGGGAGGACCTGGGGGAAGGAAAACAGAATGACGTTCCATACGTACAGAAACAAGATGTGGCTGCCGGCTAAAAAACAACTCAGGACTATCAAGGACTTAAGGCTGCGTCTACACGACATTTGTTGAGCAACATTTTTTTGGGACCGATACCGACATGCTGTGACACGACAGTCGCACAAAAATCCATCCATGTCACAGTGCGACACTATAGAGCAAGGATGCCCAACCTGTGGCCCTCCAGTTGTTGCAAGACTACAACTTCCAGCATGCCCTAACAGCTGTAGGCTCTGCAGGCATGCTGGGAGTTGTGGTTTTGCAACAGCTGGTGGGCCACAAGTTGGACATCCCTGCGACACATGTAGCCGTACCCTTAAGCGGTGGATGGAGCCCACTGGTCAGACAAGTTTGGTTCATCTAATCAAAATGCAATGGGGCACATTTGCAACTATTTTAGGCGTAAAATAGTTAAAAGTCCCCTTTAACCGGCCGGTCATCAGTATTTAGTAGCACAGTCAGTTGTTTGCTGGGGCTTCTTGTTAAAGAAATACTACGCCAGTCGGGGGCAGACATAGTTTTTACGCCAGGCACAAGTCCTGCCATAGATACGACTAATGTAGACAAATCTAATGGCAGCAACAAGGGGGGAAACTAAGGTTGGTGTAAAAAGCCGTTCTTAGTAAATGTGCCCCAATGAATGCATATAGATAAGTCAAATGTCAGCCCCGCCCCCGCAGGTATTGACCTCTTACCTTTTGTTCTGTATTTTCCCTGCTGGCCGGGGACAGAGTTGGACACCGGGTATGGATACATCTGAGGAGCCTGAGGAGACAGAGGGGAAGTTACAGCAACCAAACTCACTAATAAGTGGTAGTAACCCGTCTGTCAGTGAGCGCTCACCTGCACTGCCTGGCTCATGTGAATGGGAGGGATGTAGGAGATGTACGGGCTGTAGACGCCGCTCTGGCCGGCCGTCAGCATCGGGATGGTGGTGGTGGAGGAATGGTTCCTCGGACCTGGCGACGTAGGCGTGCTAGTCGCTTTGTTCTGAAATACATGATAAACCTGAAAGTGAAGATTCACCGGAACATAATAAACATCTCAGCGTCAGCTGAACGCCTCCCCTCCACCTCTATAATGGCACGAGAATCTGCGAGCAAACAGATCCGGCAATCACACTGGTTGTCCCTTTGACAATCAGCCCCATGTAATTCTACATGTGACAGGCAAGTAAGGTCTCCGTTCATATTGCCAGGCACGTTACACCGAGGGAAATGTCCACCGAGGCTCCAGGGTCCGCAGACATTTCCTAATAGATGTTTCAAGATACCAAAGAGCGCGCGCTGTACTCACCACGGCCAGGAGGAACTTGGCGGGGTTAAACTCCTTTGCATTAGGATTCAGAGTGGATTTCTTCACTTGGCTAAAAGATATAAATAAAGAGTTAAAAGTGATACTGAAAGGTTCGCTCTGGTTTTATAATAATGGCTGGGGAGACGATGCATGCACACAATGCCCCAGGACTAACTCTGCAAAGTGAGATATAGATGAATACATATAGTACAGGGGACGCCACCTGCACATCCCACGAGCGGCCCCCCAGGACACTTACTCGCACACCACCTGCTCCTCCTTCTCCTCGGGCTCGGCTTTGCTGGCAGGACTGGCCGCCTCCTCCTGGCGCTCATTACTCTCACATACACGCTGCTGCTCCTCCTTGGTCTCTTCAACTGGCTCCGGAATTTTCGGCCCCAGGTCACGCGACTCGGGGACATCCGTGTGGATGGGATCCGGCTGAGCAGTTTTATTTTCCAATTGCCTCAATGGGAAAGAGTCCACCGAGGTGTCTGGACACGGACTCGCTTGGAGCTACAGGAAAAATAAGATGGAGGCTGAACAAAAACTAGATGCAGGACAGAAGCCCCCGGCTCGGTGACCCAAGAACGTCTCTCCATTTAGAGGGTGCGCTCTGTTAGGGCATTACCCACAGGCTACTACAATAAGAGTCTGATCTGCGCTGAAGGACACTGACCCTCCCCCTGTAGATGAGAGACCACGGCGTGGAACCACGTTTAGCCTGCGATATGGGGCCCTAAAAGGGGCCACCGAACACCACAGGAATAAGTTGACGCACAGCAGCGATATCTGCAGACTCTATCTAGTGAGCCTCGTCAGCTCTCCATCTCCTGATCACCCAGCAGCCACTTACCCGAAATTCAGCTCCGAATTTGCGCAGTTCGTCCAGCTGGTTCCTCTTCTGCTCAGTTTGCAGCACTGCAGGAAAGAGAAAGATGAGTAAATAAGTGTCAGCAGACACCACGGCGAGCGGGAGGAGGGCTACACCAGGAAGACGCAGACCTTTACACGGCGGCTTGGCAACCTCACACGGGGAGCTCTGCTCCGCTGTCCGGCTCGGCTCTTTAACAGGCGGCTGAGCATCTTTGCCTGAAATAAAGAAAAGAATAAATCATAAAGTGGGAAAAGAACGTCGAAAAAAATTGTATCATTAAAACAGATATCTGGTAAAAAAAACAAAAAAAAAAAATTATATTCCACGAGAGGAAAAACAGAAGTGTGCTGCCCCACAATGCAATTAAAGGACTTCAGAGGGGGGGGGTTCCCCTTTATAAGCCAGAAAAAGGGGGTGACTATATGAGAGGCCCCGACCCATCCATCCCATGGTCAGCCGGTATTACTACGCTTCACCTGCGGCCACCACTAGGGGGAGCCCACTACATACTGTGGAAAACACTTAAAGGGGTTGGCCCATTTCAGACATTGATGGCATATTGCTTGGACATGCCACCATCAGATAGGAGCGGTTCACCTCAGGAACGGAGGCCCCCTTCCAAAGTGAAAACAGCACATGCGCGGTGTACTCTCCATTCACTGCTATGGGAGATTCTCAAATAGAGAAAGTCAATACAAGGCACTTCCTAATGTATTGTGATTCTCCACATTGCTTCCTCTGCTGGCTGGATTCATTTATCCAGCACATGATACACTGCTCGTTTCCATGGTTACGACCACCCTGCAATCCACCAGCGGTGGTCGTGCTTGCACACTATAGGAAAAAGCGTCAGCCTCTCGGGTGGCCTGGACTAAGGGAGCGCACATAGGCTGGTGCTTTTTCCTATAGTGTGCAAGCACGACCACCACTGACGGATTGCAGGGTGGTCATAACCATGGAAACGAGCAGTGTATAATGTGCTGGATAAACGAATCCAGCCAGCAAAGGAGGCAATATGGAAAATCACTATACATTAGTAAGAGCCTTGGATTAACCTTCTCTACATGATAAATGCCACTTACTGAAGTGCGAGGACCCCTGTCATCCACCCCCCATACTAAATAATACCCAGCAGGCCTGAGCACTGTCAGCATCGGTCTTGTCCATGGGCAGCGTCTGGCATCGCATTCACTCGAACACAGCCGAACTGCGATACAAGACACGACGCACAGACAACATTGGCACCATTTCTGGAAACAGATTTTCTTTCTGATCTCGTACAACCCATTTAAAGGAGTTTTCCAGGCTCTTATCCTCAGGATAGGGGGTCATCAGTATCAGATCCGACATCCAGCGTCCCCGCTGATCAGCTGTAGGAAGAGAAGGCACATGCCGTCCTGTGGCTCTTCCTGCTTTGTCTATGGCAGGCAGATAGACGGGACGCCCACACAGCGCCTGCCTTCTCTTCATACAGCTGATCAGCAGGGGTGCCGGCTATCCTGAGGATCCAGGTCATCAATATGAAAAGCCTGGAAAACCCCTTTAATATCTCGGTGGCACAACTTGGGGGTAAGAATATACACAATAACTGCTCAAGTTTTATTCATTTAGAATCTGCATGTAAAAAAAATAGTGTAATAAACGTATCTGACCCAGTGACCCCCCCCCCAATACCGCACCAATAGAATAAAAGACGATAAATATACCCTGTAAGTTAAAGTGCACTCATTACATATCGAATGTGATCACATCATCAGTTACAGCTCGTACGTGAAGCTACCAGTACATAGAAAACATGGTCCCGAAAACCCAATGGCGGCCTGCGCCTCTACTTTCTCCTCCTGTTATAGGCACGTAATATAGGCGACATCCGCCGGCGATAGGGCGACAAGGTTTCCTCACCTTCCCCAAGCAAGCTGGGGCTGACGTTCTTCGGAGACGAGGGTTTAGGGGAGATGCCGGCGTCCACAGTAGGTCGGGGATCTGGGGTCGACGACTGAGAAGACGAATCCATGGAACTAGCGGAAGAGGCGGATTTGGGCGACAGGGGCGTGTAGACGCGAGAGGCGGCTGGACGGGAAAAATAACCAACATCTCAGAGATTAGAAGATGGCAGAAAACGGCACACTATGAACTAGAATGAAGACTATGCACGGAAAGTCAACCTGATGGAGAAGTAGAGACTTCTAGAGGACGGCTGGACGGAGAGGACATGGGCTTGGTGGAGCGGATCGGGCGCTGGGATTTTGGGGACATTCTTGAAGGCCCTACAGAAGAGAACAGACGATTCACCTCCTGAACCCGAGGCCCAGAGACACAGTCATTACTAAGACTGTATCCGCCTTACCTCCATTGATGCCTCGCTGCTCGGGGGCTGGGCTAGAACTAGTTTCTGGATAATGCTGAGGGGGTGCACGGGAAGTCATTCCCATCCCTGACCGGCCTCCTCTGGAGGAGTTTGTTCGGAGGGCTCCTCGGGATCCGTCTCTGACCCGCTGCGGCAGAGGGTTGTATTTTCCATCCCTGAGTGGAGCAAACAGCATTATGAAAAGAGCAGCTGCCCTGACCCGCACCGCGCTCTGCACAGCAGGCCCTCATACACCCATGACATGTATCGGAGACTCACCTGGAGCCGAGGCTGGGGCTGTCACGGTCAGAGCTGGGCCTCAGAACGGCGCTATGCTTCTCCTCCTCTGTCCGGCACTCGTCGTTCTCTATGGCTATCCGCGCTCGGTACTGCGGGCTGGATTCGATCTCCCGGGCCAGCTGGGTGGCACGAGCTTCCCGCTGCCTGAACTCATCAGTGTTATCTTTCTCTAGAGGCACCCTGTAAGATAAGGGAGATTGTAGTGCACCAGGTATGGCGGCGACAATGGCATCTACACCCGCTATGTGACGGGACTCACGTGTAGGAGGACAGGCTGCTGTCGTACGTCGTCTTCACTCCATAGTTGTCTTCATTAAACTTGAACATGTCGATGGCGTCCCAGCCATTACACTGCACGGGAGGAAAGAAAGGCTTAGAGAACTAAAGCTACAGCATGTCCCACAGGACCGGGACACTCCTCACAGGACCGGGACACTCCTCACAGGACCGGGACACTCCTCACAGGACCGGGACCACACGCCTCCCACCACAAGACTCTGTGCTGCTGGGGGACCTTGCTCCTTCTGCTGATCTTCCACCACAAGCTCAATGGGAGAGGCCTGGGTGCTGTCAGAGAGCAGTCGCCCCCCACAGACCACCGCTGCCCCATTTGTCTTCTGCATTTTGCTCAGCACTCACCGTATCAGTGTCCAGGTCGAAGTCGTCACTGTTACTTTCTCCTCCGTCCCAGCGCATCAGAACCTTCTCCTTGTGCTCCCCGTTCACCTTGGAATTCATTGCGATGGCCGAATCCGTGAACTTATCTGTGAATGATCACAAGAGGAAAAAGGGTTAAAACCGGACTGAAAACCGTGGACCTGTGGCGGACACAGAAAGAGCAGCCGCCCACAGATCTACACTCCATCTCAGAAAGTGACCGAAGACGCCAGGAACTCCTCCAAACGGTTACGACATATGGCACTGCAGGGGTAAGGTCCCGCGTGACTGATGAAGGGCCAGTGTGAACTCAGCCCAAAACGTCAGGTACACTCCTATAATCGATCAATAGGAGCCGTGGAAGAACCACCCATGTGAACAGCGACCTGCGGCCTCCTACCTTTTGTAGCGTAGCTGAAATCCACATTGTGGAAGTGGACGAGCATCACGTCGGAGTGCTTGAAGATCATGGTGTCTACGATGTCCTCTCGCTTCGGTCCTGGGACCTGGTCGCTCGTCTTCTTGTGCACGGCGTCGACGGCCAGCTCAAACTGAGAACACAGAATGTTAATGTAAACGAGGCGTCAGTCCGGGCGGGGCGCGCGACCAGGGTCAGCCTCTCACCTTAGAGCTCAAGGTCTTGAAGATGCCTTGGTAAGTGGCGCCATTCTTCACCTTTACATCACACGTCGAGCCCTTAAAGAGAAAACGCATTCATTATCTTGCTTTTGGGGGGCGACCCCTGCCGGAGGGTCACAGATCTCTAGAGACAACGGAAGGGCCGTCCTCCTGAGGGGCGGCAATTTAAAGGACAAACACACAACTAGGGGTAAGATAACCAAACAGGATACAGGAGAGGTCACACGTAACATTCTGAGGCAGTTTTTTTTTTTTTTAAATAAACTTTAATAAACTGACGACAACAAGACGACACTGCGGTGTGGGGGCAGAAGCTTGTCCCATTACTCGGCACCATCAGCGGTGACTACATACCGTCCGCCCCTTCTACTTACCACTACGGCAGTTAAAAAATGCAGCATCCTAGAATTATTATAAACGCCTTCAAAAACCTGCGGAGAAAAGAGGGAGACGGCGATTACTCACAGAGCGGGGGGCACCCAGAAATACAGCAGAGCGCCCTTCACGGCGACTTACCGGAGGCTGGAGGCCCTTTACTATGCTCCGACCCCTGCAACGAGAAACAACCATCAGTAACAGCACAGGGAGGACCTGACCGGAGAGCAGCGGCGCAGGGACCAGGAGCCGCTGACCCGGCTCTGCTATGTGGGCGTCCTGCAAAGAGCCATTACTACAGGATCGCCCTGGCTCGTCAAAGATCCGAGGACCCTCAGACACTAAAGGAGTCTACCGGGGATATAATATAGATAAGTGGATGGAGCTGAAGGGAAAAAATAGCGTATAGATACGTGCACCATGCTGAAGATTACGGAGCACCGGTACTGACAGATGTCCCCCATGGGCTTCTGCTCTCGGAATAGAACAGGTTAACAGGGCATTTCCAGAATGGCACAGGTTGTGGGTAAGCGGGGGCCCGACTGCTGGAACCGGCACCGATCACAAGAACACGGCTTCTGCATCCCCGACTGAATAGGATGGTTGAGCGCACCCGCTGCTGCCCCATTCATCTCTATGGCGCTGCTGGAGATAGCTGGGCGCAGATCGGGCATGGCACAGCAGCGGGTACGCTCCACATTCATCTCTATGGCACAGCAGTGGGCGCGCTCCACATTCATCTCTATGGCACAGCAGCGGGTACGCTCCACATTCATCTCTATGGCACAGCAGCGGGCGCGCTCCACATTCATCTCTATGGCACAGCAGCGGGCGCGCTCCACATTCATCTCTATGGCACAGCAGCGGGCACGCTCCACATTCATCTCTATGGCACAGCAGCGGGCACGCTCCACATTCATCTCTATGGCACAGCAGCGGGCACGCTCCACATTCATCTCTATGGCACAGCAGCGGGCACGCTCCACATTCATCTCTATGGCACAGCAGCGGGCACGCTCCACATTCATCTCTATGGCACAGCAGCGGGCGCGCTCCACATTCATCTCTATGGCACAGCAGCGGGCGCGCTCCACATTCATCTCTATGGCACAGCAGCGGGCGCGCTCCACATTCATCTCTATGGCACAGCAGCGGGCGCGCTCCACATTCATCTCTATGGCACAGCAGCGGGCACGCTCCACATTCATCTCTATGGCACAGCAGCGGGCACACCACCTTCACCCCATTCAGTTCTTTGGCCGAGGACCAGGAGCGCCATTATCAGGACCTGCAGGGCGGCTCCACCAATGCCCACTACATTAAAGGTGTTCTCCAAGAGTATAAAATGCCCCCACATGGAACATACTTACCCCGCTCCCCTCGGCGCCCGCACTGTCACTTCTCCCTAGCATCAGGGGTGATATTAGGGAGGCTCATCCCCACCTGCCATTGGCTGCTGCCGCCCCCCCCCCCCAGATGTTTTCATCCGTGTGCAGGGAGAATCAGCAGCGGCAATGCGGGCACCAGGAGCGGATTAAGTATATTCCATGTTGGCGGCACGGCACATGGGGGGGGGGAGGGGGACATTTTATACTCTTTAACCACCTCACTGTTTTCCCCGAGTCCAGCTCGGGCAGTGTGAAAAGTAGACAACTGGAGGGGGGAGGGCTGCTTTAGATGGGGATATCTCCTCAATGGTAGCAGCTAGAAACATGCAACTGGTCTTGTCTGAAAGCTGACAGTCCAGGCTTTCATACAAGACCAAATGACAGCTAAAGTCCAAGCAACAGAGGAGCAATCACCATTAGAAATTAAGTTCAGGAATAATCGCGAGTGAAGCCTGCATCCCGATTTCTATCAGTGATATATTCCTCTGTCCTGAACATATTAGTGTCATTCTGGTATTGGCTGAAAGCCTGGAATGTCTGCTTTCAAACAAGCTGAGCTGCATGTTTCTAGCTGCTACCATTCAGGAGGCAGCAGCATCTAAAAGCAGCCCTCCCCTCCAGGTAACTACTTTTCCCACTGCTGAAGCTCCACTCTGAAAACAGTTAGGGGGTTAAGAGGAAATCCAGAGGCTCCACGTCAGACGGCAAGGAGCCGAGCCGGACGTGGTGAGGAGCTGTCAGACAAATGTCGGATTGCTTTATGTCTCAGGCAGATATGTAATGATTCCAGGTGAGGTCCGATTAGACGCTGGGTCTCGCCACAAGAGGCTACTTTGGGGTAGTGTACCTCTTAGTGAGAGATCGGAGTCTGTTAGACTGAAAGGAGCAGGGTGGTTGCTTCAATGAATTGTTGCCATCTAGTCTGTTCCAACTTTGCTGTTAGGAGATGTTGGGGGCAGTAGTTACATGATAGCGCACACACTGAGAACAGGGTCTGGGAGGTCCAGAGAGACACCAGTAGAGAGGATCATGTGATCCCCTTACAAGCAGCTCCAGTTTCGTCGTCCCCCGTCCAGACACAGGCGGCCCCTTCCTTACACCTCGTCCATTTCCAGGCACTTAGAGATTACGTGTCCTGCCATGGACAACCAGCTGCCGTCACCTTTGTCTACAGTGGGGTCATGAACTAGAAAACTGGACCACCCCGGACCAGAACCGGATCGTCTTTAGTGATGAAACCAGGTTCTGTTTGGGATCCGGTGACGGTTGGAGTATGGAGGCCTGGTGATGAGAGCCTCCATCCTGCCCCCCCGCTGGTGAGATGATCGGGGAAGCCATCGCATGCGACAGTCGGTCACCCCTAGAAGTGATACGAGGGGCACTTACAGCCATGTGTGCAGGACATCCTACCGCCACGTGTCCTCTCGTGGCAGGAGAACGCCCGGCCGCACACAGCAGGGTTTCCCAGGAACGTCTCTTCCAGATTACAGCACTTCCTTGGCTGCCGGTCACCAGATTTATCACCGATCCGGCATTTATGGAACCAGCGGGAACGCGGCAGCCTGAGCACAGGATCTACAGGCCGAGGGGGGGACATCCGCAAATGTGCCGCAGGATACCAGGGCCTGTATGCCGCAATGCCCAATGGTATCTCCCGCGGCACCAGGGCCCCGTATCCTTTTAAGCAGCTGGTCCGGGGCCCGCATCTCCTCCGGCACCAGGGCCCCGTATCATCCCTAGTGCAGGAAGCCTCCGACCTGTGGTGGCTCTGCAGCAGTCAGGACATGTTGAGGGTTGTAGTATTGCTGGAGACAGTTTACAGCAATGAGATATTAGATCTGTAATTCTGCCCCAGGAGGACGCCCATCATCTGCTCCGCATTAACCACAGCTCACCCACAGGAACCCCAAATCTGGAGGGCATGCCCCCTGCACCCTCACGTGGCCCCAGTTCCTCAGGAGGAGGGCACGGGAAGGTCAAGGCTGCAGGCCGGAGAATGGGGGTGCGCCCCCCGGAGCAGAAGGCATGGCGGCCGCCGGCGATGTCATTGGCCGGTCGGAGCTATCACGGAGCATGCGCACTGCCGGTAACGGCGGAACACTGGGCTCCCCTCGGCGGATCAGACCACGTGACGCCGGGAATAAAGGGCACGCCCCTCTCCCGCGCTATTGGCCGTTCAGCACGTCAGTCATCCGCAGCCTTCCCGTTACCGGTACATTCTATTCTCTAGCAGCCCCCTCCCCCCGTTACCCTCATCTCACCTGCCCGCTCCCGTTCTATCCTGGCTGCGGCTCCCGGCTGGGGGAAGGCTGCCGTTAGGGCTCCCGGGAGAGCCGCTTCCTGGCGTGGAGACAGCCATAGCCGCTGCTGTGGTGGCAGGTTTGCGATTGGCCTGCGACGGCTGCTGCTTCAGCATATTCCCGGGGGTCAGGAGGATAAAGAGAGCTCCGTCACTGCCGGGAAAGAGTTACACCGAGCGGAAGGAGGAGCTGCCGGGAGAACGGAGGCGCGCCTCACACTCGCTCCAACCGCCGCCGCCGAGAGACCACTGTGCGTGGACAGGAGAGCGACCCCGGCGGCCAATAGGAACAGCCCGACTGAGGAAGGCGGAGCGACGGGTAGCCAATCAGCGTTGCGGCAGCTGACCCTTTCTCGCCAACGATATAGAACACCTACATCAGCGCGCGGCAAGGCGAGAAGAGGCGGGACTTCGGCCGAAGATGCGGACCAATGGAACGAGCGCAGGCAGAGGCGGCCAATAGGGTCGGTCGTCTGTGGATGAGGGCGGGGTTAAGGTTGCCTACCTGGCTGCTTTTTCACAGAAAGAGAGGGAGGAGGGGAGAAGGTGGAGTCTCAAAATGGCGGCCTCCTGCGCTAGTCTTACGTCACGAAGCCAAATATTGAGGTGGTGCCGGGACGCGGAATGTTCCCACGAGCTGTGGGACGTGACTAAGCGCACGTCACGGCTCCGCCTTGAGATGAAGGGTTAAAACAGAGCCCCATGCGCCTAGTTGTAATGGCTGCCGACTGCTCTCGTCATCTCTAGCGTCATGACGTCACTGGATCATTCTTTATTGCCAGTACTTTTTTGGGGCACTGCGTCTCTAACTCAGTGTTTGTAACTTTAGGGTTTTTTTTTTATTTGGGGGGGTGAGGGAGTTTCAAGAGTTTTTGGAGCAAGTTTTAAACCCATAATCAGGGGAACCCTTGGTGTGATTGTTGCCAGCAACAGCCATCACTGGAGTTGTACGCCGGACAGCAATATCTGTTGTAAAAGACTGGTGTCTAGCAATTGTGCCCCTGACAACACAGCGTTTGCTGTATGAACGATCGGCCAATTATCGGAAATGCGCAAATGGATACCATTGGGTTAAATCCTTCGAGGGGGTTGTCCATTTCTGAAACCTTGGAGAAGGGGGGGATGTCAGACTGAAACTTACATCCACGGCAGCTTTCACATTCCTGTATACCCATGTGGACACTGCAGCCAATCACTGACCTCAGCAGCATTCAGCACCAGAGCATTGAGGCCAGTGATTGGCTGTTGTTGGCCAATCAAACAAAGACCGATGGGGAGGACTGGAATATGGCGGGGACTTAGTGTTTAATCATAGAGGGAATGACCCCCACACCCCGGTGTGAAGGAGCTGTGGTGACTGTACGAGCGCTGCAGCCTCGCCTGCTCAGTGGTCCCGGAGCGGGGTATAGCGGCTTCATTCCATTCACTTAACTGGGCCGAGGGTACAATATCCTGGCACTGCCGCTGTTCAGAAGGTGAGCTGCAGGTAGACGGGCAGAGGATCGGCCAGATAGTTCGTAGGAATGCTTGTGAAGGTGCCGCCAATCAGCAGATGAACGAGCGCTTGGTCAGGAAGGAACGCTTCTGTATGGGGAGGAGAGTTGGCATTAGTGATCACTGCTCCTTATACTGAGGAGGAGATCTCTGCATGTAAATGTGTCTCCTCCACTGCCGAGCAGGACATTGAGGGGAAGGAATGCTTCTGTATTAGTGATCACTGCTCCTTATACTGAGGAGGAGATCTCTGCATGTAAATGTGTCTCCTCCACTGCCAAGCAGGACATTGAGGGGAAGGAATGCTTCTGTGGGGACGATTGATGGCATTAGTGATCACTGCTCCCTGTACTGGTGTAGGAAGGAAGGGTTTGGGTTTCTGGAGAACTGGGCCGACTTCTCTGTCAGCTACAAGCTCTATCAGGGTCGTAGCTATAGGGGGTGCAGTGGTAGCAGTCGTTACCGGGCCCAGGAGCCTGAGGGGGCCCGAAGACACACAGAGCACTGAGGGAAGAGGGGCCCAAGCTGAACTCTTGCACCAGGGCCCATGAGCCATTAGCTACGCCCCTGGGCTCTATCATAGGGCTGGGCCGCATCTCAATGGGGAAGGGGCAGCTGTTTTGGGGGAAGATGGCTGGAGGAGTGTTTAAACTAGGGATTAGGGGGAGGTAATTACATTATAGGAGGGGAAGTGAAGATAGAGACCTGGGGCAAGGTAATGGGACAGAAGGAGGGACTAGAACAGTTCAGAAGGAAAGGTGTAGGGGAAAAATATACATCAACCTCTTAATTGTAACTGTATGTACACTAATGCCAGAAGCCCGACTAATAAAACTGGAAGTAGTGATAGTGAGGAGGAGTATGACAGTGGGAATAACTGAGACGTGACTGGATGATAGCTATGACAGTGGGAATAACTGAGACATGGCTGGATGATAGCTATGACAGTGGGAATAACTGAGACATGGCTGGATGATAGCTATGACAGTGGGAATAACAGACATGGCTGGATGATAGCTATGACAGTGGGAATAACTGAGACATGGCTGGATGATAGCTATGACAGTGGGAATAACTGAGACGTGACTGGATGATAGCTATGACAGTGGGAATAACTGAGACATGGCTGGATGATAGCTATGACAGTGGGAATAACTGAGACATGGCTGGATGATAGCTATGACAGTGGGAATAACTGAGACATGGCTGGATGATAGCTATGACAGTGGGAATAACTGAGACATGGCTGGATGATAGCTATGACAGTGGGAATAACTGAGACATGGCTGGATGATAGCTATGACAGTGGGAATAACTGAGACATGGCTGGATGATAGCTATGACAGTGGGAATAACTGAGACATGGCTGGATGATAGCTATGACAGTGGGAATAACTGAGAATGGCTGATAGCTATGACAGTGGAGTAACTGAGACATGGCTGGATGATAGCTATGACAGTGGGAATAACTGAGACATGGCTGGATGATAGCTATGACAGTGGGAATAACTGAGACATGGCTGGATGATAGCTATGACATGGGAATATGAGACGTGACTGGATGATAGCTATGACAGTGGGAATAACTGAGACATGGCTGGATGATAGCTATGACAGTGGGAGTAATGAGACATGGTGATGGAATAACTGGACATGGATGAGATGCTGGATGATAGCTATGACAGTGGAATAATGAGGACTGGATGATAGCTATGACTGACTGACATGGATGGATGAGAGACATGGCTATGACAGTGGGAATAACTGAGACATGGCTGGATGATAGCTATGACAGTGGGAATAACTGAGACATGGCTGGATGATAGCTATGACTGGGCAGTTAATGTACAGGGTTACAGTCTGTTTAGAAAGGATCGCCAAAACCGGAGAGGGGGAGGGGTCTGCCTTTATGTAAAGTCCTGTCTAAAGCCCACACTGCGGGAAGATATAAGTGAGGGACATGAAGATGTGGAGTCACTGTGGGTAGAAATAAACGGAGCCAAAAACAATAATAAAATACTAATAGGAGTTTATTATAAACCACCTAATATACCAGAGTCCACAGAAAATCTACTTCTAAACGAAATAGACGAGGCGGCAAATCATAATAAGGTCGTTATTATGGGGGATTTCAACTACCCAGATATAGACTGAGAAACTGAAACCTGTATATCTCATAAAGGAAACAGGTTCTGGGCAATAACCAAAGACAATTACCTTTCCCAACTGGTTCAGGACCCGACTAGAGGGACGGCCATACTGGACTTAGTATTAACCAATAGACCTGACAGAACAACAGATGTGCAGGTCGGGGGACACCAGGGAAACAGTGACCATAATATAATAACCTTTAAATTGTCATTCAAAAGTTTCCTCAGGAGGAACAAAAATACCAAACTTCAAAAAAGCTAAATTTAGCAACTAAGAGAGGCCATAGGCCTAACTAACTGGGACAAAGTCCTGAAAAATAAAAATACAGCCAGAAAATGGGAGATTTTTAAAAGCATTCTAATATCTAATTGTGAGAGGTACAGACCTTATGGGAATAAAAGGTTAAGGAACAAGAAAAAAACAATGTGGATAAACAGAACTGTAAAGAAAGCAATAAATGACAAACAGAAAGCATTTAAATCACTAAAACAGGAGGGGAGCGAGGAAGCATCGAAAAACTACAAGGAAAAAAATAGAATTTGTAAAAGACAAATAAAAGCAGCCAAACTAGAGACCGAGAGATTAATCGCCAAAGAAAGTAAAACATTAAATGTTATATAAATTATAAAAAGTATAAACCTGAAGGTGTTGGCCCCTTATAGAGTAATGAGGGGGGAGTTACAGAGAGCGATGAGGAGAAAGCAAAGCTACTAAATATCTTTTTCTCCACTGTATTCACTGAGGAAAATAAACTGTCAGATGAAATGCAGTGCCCCGTCTGACCCAGGAAGAAGTGGAACTGTGTCTTAAAAAGATGAAAATAGACAAATCACCAGGACCAGATGGCATACACCCCCATATCCTTAGAGAATTAAGTAATGTCATAGCCAGACCCTTGGACTCTACAGTATATTGACAGGGATTGTTCCACAGGATTGACCCTTAGCAAATGTGGTGCCAATATTCAAAAAAGTTCCAAAAATATAGGCCGGTAAGTTTAACATCTCTTGTAGGTAAACTGTTTGAGGGTTTTCTAAGAGATGCTATCTTGGAGGACCTCAATGAAAATAAGCAAATAACTCCATATCAGCATGGCTTCATGAGGGATCGGTCATGTCAAACTAATTTAATCAGTTTCTATGAGGAGGTGAGTTCTAGACTGGACCGCAGCGAATCAATGGATGTCGTATATCTGGACTTCTCCAAAGCATTTGACACTGTACCACATAAAAGGTTAGTATATAAGATGAGAATGCTTGGCCTGGGAGATAATGTCTGTATGTGGGTAAGTAACTGGCTCAGTGATAGAAAACAGAGGGTGGTTATTAATGGTACATACTCAGATTGGATACCACAGGGGTCAGTATTGGGCCCTATTCTCTTCAATATATTTATTAATGAACTTGTATAAGACTTGCACAGTAAAATGTAATTTTTTCATAGAACCCAGAGGACTGTTTAGTTTATATACACTACAGCAGAGATTTGCGGGTACTTAACGCCATCGGCGGCGTCTTCATAGGCGTCTTCGCTGATGAGGTTTATAGCTTTCAAAGTGCAATTCTTATTCTGGCCACTAGATGGCAGGCCAGGATAAAAAAATGAGCAAATGCGGTTATTAATTCAAAATTAAAAAGCCCTGATTGCTCATAAAGAAAAAATAAAAAACAATCTATTTGCTCATATTTGAGCTTTAAAATAATCACAAAAATAAAATGTTAAATTTATAAAAAATATAAAAGTTTAAATCACCCCCCTTTCTGTATAATTAAAAAATAAATACCTAAATAACAATAAATATAGACATCATGGGTATCAACGTGACCGAAAACGCCAGTACTTTTAAAATATAAAAAAAAATCCAATATGGCGAATTGTGTGGTGGAAAAAAGCGTCCAAATGGCGATTCGCTGTTTTTTGTCGCTTTTTTTTCTAAAAAAATTAAAAAGTGATCAAAAAGTCACACACCCCAGAATGGTATGAATAAAAACTTCAGATCACCCAGCAAAAAATGAGCCCCCATACAGCACCGTACACATAAATACCAAAAAGTTATAGGGGTCAAGATATGACAAAAAAAAAAAAAAAGGCCAACTTTTCAAAACGCAGGAAAAACTATACATATTAGGTATCGCCGGATTCGTACTGACCAGTAGAATGAAAGTAACTGGTCAGATTTAATGAACATCGAACGCTGTAAATAAAAAAACCCGTAGAACTGTAGCGGAATAGCCTTTTTTTTGCAATTACACCAGATTTTAAATTTTTTCCCCGCTTCCCACTACACTGTATGCAATATTAAATGGTGGCGTTGGAAAGTACAACAAGTCCCGCAAAAACAAGCCCTCATACAGCTGTGTGTACAGAAAAATAAAACAGTTATGGCTGTTTGAAGGCAGGGAGCGCAAAACGCAAAGCCGAAAAAACCTCCGGTACTGAAAGGGTTAAACAACACAATGTGACTGTAAGTCACTCACTCCTCTGTGAAATCAACCTGTCCAGTTATGAAGCAACACTGATTGTGAATGCATATCTCCTGCTGTTGTGCAAATTGAACAGACAACAGTTAGAAATGATCGGCAATTATCAAGACAATCCCTATGAAGGCGCGGTCCTGCAGGTGGTGACCACAGAACATTTCTCTTTTCTCTTCCTTTTTGGCTGTTGTTTTGGTCACTTTTACATTTTGTCAAACCCACAGAAGTTGCTCAGGTAGTGGGGCTCATCCAGGATGGTAATTCAATGCGAGCTGTGGCAAGGAAGTTAGCTGTGTCTGTCAGCACAGTGTCCAGAGCATGGAGCGGATACCAGGAGACATGGAGGGCAACAACCCAGCAGCAGGACAGTGCAAGGAGGAACAGTGCTAGAGCTCTGCAAAAAGACCTCCAGCAGGCCACTAATATCCATGACCCAGACTCCATGAGGGCCCGACGTCCACAAGCCAGTGTTCTGTTTATAGCCCAACACTGACTCTTCACGGATGAGAGCAGGTTCGCACTGAGCACATGACAGAGTCTGGAGACGCCGTGGAGAACGTTCTGCTGGCTGCAACATCCTCCAGAGTGACCGGTTTGGTCGTCGGTCAGTAATTGTGTGGGGAGCATTTCTTTGGAGTGTCACACAGCCCTCCTTGTGCTAGCCAGAGGTACCCTGACTGCCATTAGGTACTGGAGATCCTCAGACCCATTGTGCAGGTGCAGTGGGCCTTGGGTTCCTTGTGATGCATGACAATTCTAGGCCTCATGTGGCTGAAGTGTGTCAGCACTGACCTGCCCATTCCCCAGACCTGAATCCAACGGAGCACATCTGGGACATCATGTCTCGTTCTATCTACCAACACAACATTGCACCACAGACTGTCCAGGAGTTGACTGATTATTTAATCCAGGTCTGGGAGGAGATCCCTCAGGAGAACATCCGCCGCCTCATCAGGAGCATGCCCAGGTGTTATAGGAAGGTCATACAGGCACGTGGAGGCCACACACATTACTGAGCCTAATCAGGAGCATGCCCAGGTGTTATAGGAAGGTCATACAGGCACGTGGAGGCCACACACATTACTGAGCCTCATCAGGAGCATGCCCAGGTGTTATAGGAAGGTCATACAGGCACGTGGAGGCCACACACATTACTGAGCCTCATCAGGAGCATGCCCAGGTGTTATAGGAAGGTCATACAGGCACGTGGAGGCCACACACATTACTGAGCCTAATCAGGAGCATGCCCAGGTGTTATAGGAAGGTCATACAGGCACGTGGAGGCCACACACATTACTGAGCCTCATCAGGAGCATGCCCAGGTGTTATAGGAAGGTCATACAGGCACGTGGAGGCCACACACATTACTGAGCCTCATCAGGAGCATGCCCAGGTGTTATAGGAAGGTCATACAGGCACGTGGAGGCCACACACATTACTGAGCCTCATCAGGAGCATGCCCAGGTGTTATAGGAAGGTCATACAGGCACGTGGAGGCCACACACATTACTACTACTGAGCAGCATTCCCTTGTCTTGAGGCATTTCTACAATCTAAAATAATTTTCTGTATCCAAAACCAGACCGCCATGGGATATTAAGATTTGCAACTGGAATGTTTCATTCGTTGAGATCTAGGATGTGGTATTTTCATGTTCCCATTATTTTTTGAGATATATACAGTATAGACCAAAAGTTTGGACACACCTTCTCATTCAAAGAGTCTTCTTTATTTTCATGACTATGATAATTGTAGATTCACGCTGAAGGCATCAAAACTATGAATTAACACATGTGGAATTATATACTTAACAAAAAGTGTGAAACAACTAAAAATATGTCTTATAGTCTAGGTTCTTCAAAGTAGCCACCTTTTGCTTTGATTACTGCTTTGCACACTCTTGGCATTCTCTTGATGAGCTTCAAGAGGTAGTCACCTGAAATGGTATTCCAACAGTCTTGAAGGAGTTCCCAGAGATGCTTAGCACTTGTTGGCCCTTTTGCCTTCACTCTGCGGTCCAGCTCACCCCAAACCATCTGGATTGGGTTCAGGTCTGGTGACTGTGGAGGGCAGGTCATCTGGTGTAGCACCCCATCACTCTCCTTCTTGGTCAAATAGCCCTTACACAGCCTGGAGGTGTGTTTGGGGTCATTGTCCTGTTGATAAATAAATGATGGTCCAACTAAACGCAAACCAGATGGAATAGCATGCCGCTGTAAGATGCTGTGGTAGCCATGCTGGTTCAGTATAAATCCCCCCACACCATCACACCTCCTCCTCCATGCTTCGTGGTGGGAACCAGGCATATAGAGTCCATCCGTTCACCTTTACTGCGTTTCACAAAG
This sequence comes from Rhinella marina, assembly GCA_900303285.1. NCBI lineage: Eukaryota > Metazoa > Chordata > Amphibia > Anura > Bufonidae > Rhinella > Rhinella marina. Next base: position 342 of record ONZH01028469.1, on the reverse strand, counting down.
ACACGGTCGTTGGAACCAAAGATCTCAAATTTGGACTCATCAGACCAAAGCCCAGATTTCCACTGGTCTAATGTCCATTCCTTGTCTTCTCCTTAGCAGTGGTTTCCACCATGAAGGCCTGCTGCACACAGTCTCCTCTTAACAGTTGTTGTAGAGATGTGTCTGCTGCTAGAACTCTGTGTGGCATTGACCTGGTCTCTAATCTGAGCTGCTGTTAACCTGCCATTTCTGAGGCTGGTGACTCAGATGAACTTATCCTCCGCAGCAGAGGTGACTCTTGGTCTTCCTTTCCTGGGGCGGTCCTCATGTCAGCCAGTTTCTTTGTAGCACTTGATGGTTTTT
>ONZH01028468.1:0-13500 GCA_900303285.1 Rhinella marina | reverse complement strand
GTCGCATTCCATGTGTCAAGCTACTCGTGACCAATAGACAACGCCAGAAGCGTCTTACCTGGGACAAGGAGAAAAAGAAGTGGACTGTTGCTAAGTGGTCAAAGGTGTTGTTCTCAGATGAAAGTAAATTTAGCATTTCATTTGGAAATCAAGGTCCCAGAGGAGCCATGTCATCTGCTGGTGTAGGTCCACTGTGTTTTATCAAGGCCAAAGTCAGTGCAGTCGTCTACCAGGAAATTTTAGAGCACTTCATGCTTCCCTCTGCCGACAAGCTTTTTGGAGATGGAATTTTTATTTTCCAGCAGCACTGGGCACCTGTCCACACTGCCAAAAGTACCAATACCTGGTTTAATAACCACAGTATCACTGTGCTTAATTGGCCAGCAAACTCGCCTGACCTTAACCCCATAGAGAATCTATAGGGTATTGTTAAGAGGAACATGAGAGACCCCAGACCCAACAATGCAGATGAGCTGAAGGCTGCTATCAAAGGAACCTGGGCTTCCATAACACCTCTGCAGTGCCATAGGCTGATCGCCTCTATGCCACGCCGCGTTGATGCAGTCATTCATGCAAAAGGAGCCCCAACCAAGTATTGAGTGCATTTACTGTATAGACTTTTCATTTGCCCAATATTTCTGTGTTTAAAAAATAAATTTACAGTTGGTGTAATATAATATTCTAATTTTCTGAGATAATGATTTTTGGGTTTTCCTAATCATCAAGATTAACATAAATAAACACTTGAAAAAGTTCACTCTGTTTGTAATGAATCTATATAATGTATGTGTTTCACTTACTAAATTAAATTAGATGATATTCTAATTTATTGAGATGCACTTGTATATACCATATTTTTGGCCCTATAAGTGGGGGGGGGGGAGTAAGGTTTACTTGGGGGTCATTTACATTGGGGGTCTGAATGAGGGATTCTTAATCACATTGGGGCTGTGATCTGAGGTCTGATTGAGGGTCTTATGAACACTGGGGATCTGAACTGAGTCTGATTAAAATTGGGGGTCTGATTGTGGTTCTGAGCTGAGGTGTGATGAAAAATATTTTTTTCTTGTTTTCCTCCTCTAAAACCTAGGTGTCAGATGTGTCTTATAGGGTAAAAAATAGGGTAATTGTAATTTTTCTTCTTAATCAGTACTTAATATACAGTGCGAACCAACACACAAATTGCATTTCTTGCCTCAAGAAATATCCATATTTCACACATAAACCTCACATGAAGGTATGGTCTTTTCAAAGGGAATCCCAAGGTATAATTTTAAATTGTCACTGTTGTTTGATAAAAAATTTGATATGTCATAGCTTGCATACCAAAGGTTTTGCTGCAGAGCTGGAAACAAACAGGGAAATTTATTAAGGACCTATGTTGAACAGTCAAAATTTTGGGGCTTAAGTGCTGATTTGTGACAAATTATGTGCCATTTTAGGTTACTTGCACACTTGCGTTTGCAGGATCCGTTTGTGAGATCTGTCCAGGCTCTCACAAACGGATCCATCATGATAATACAACCGCCTGCATCCGTTCTGAACGGATTCGTTTGTATTATCTTTTACATAGCAAAGACGGATCCGTCTTGAACTGCATTGAACGTTAATGGAGGACGGATCTGTTTTCTTTTGTGTCAGACAAAAAGGATCCGTCCCCATTGACTTAGATTGTGAGTCATGACGGATCCGTTTGCATCAGTTTCATCATGCGGACACCAAAACGCAGCAAGCAGCATTTTAGTGTCTGCCTCCAAAACGGAATGGAGACTGAACTGAAGCAAAACTGAAGCAAAACTGATGCATTCTGAACGGATCCTTCTCCATTCAGAATGCATTAGGACAGAACTGATCAGTTCAGGACCGTTTGTGAGAGCCACGGATCTCACAAACGGATCCTGAAAACGCAAGTGTGAAAGTAGCCTTAGCTTTCTCCAACACCCTCACCAATTTTCCAAAAAGTGACCCGAGTCATTTAACAACATGTGTACCAAAAACCATATGAACTGCAATTATTAAGAAGCATAAGCCTCTTAATACTTGTGGTGCATCTCACACTAGTGCTGGTCTTAATAAATGTCCTTCTAGAGTCGCAGCACCACTTGAGCATTGGCACCCAAACAGCCGGGGATTCAGTAAGGTAATTTTTTTATTTTATAACATTCTTGACCTTCTCAATAAACATTTTAGGGGTCTCAGAAAACCCCTTTAACAGCACATCAGAGTGGTGAGCAAATCAAATGAAACTGTATAACAGATAAATATTTATTATACTTACACATTTTAAGCATGTATCAGTAAATTTTTTAAGATGGTCTTCAAAAACAGATATCTTGTCTTTGCTTACTTTGTCGGTGTGTGCCTTTGAATTTATATTTCCATAAAATCCCATAATCTTTTTTAAAATACATATTTTCTCTGTTTTCTGTCAAAAGCAAACATATGGGTCAGCAATTTTTCAGTTTTCTGAAAGCAAGTACAGATAGCAGATACAGTTTCTCATTTTTTAGGGAGTCTGTCAGCAGTTTGGCCTATGCTAAACTGCTGACAGCACTAGGTAGGGTAGGGACAGGAGGACAAACATAACTTTTGTGATGATTTTACTGTCTGGAGTAGAGTGAATATGAACTTCTATTCAGCCTGACTGAAAAGCTCCTTTCAGTGTACCTTCTCCCCTTCAGTGGGCTTTTGCATCTGTGCCTCCGCACCACAAAAGATAGGACATGTCCTATCTTTTGCCATATGTTGCCGATTGCAGACTCATTCAAATCAATGTTCTGCGCCACAATACAAGATTCACACGGCCCATGCCTGTGCATTGCGAACCATTATTTTCAGCATGGACGTCTTGCTTTTGTGAGATTGAGGCATTACTCTATTTTATGACTCTCGATTTTTCTAATTGAATAGTCTATAGGGAGAATTTTTCTATGTTAACTTTGGCAAATTATCCTCCTTTTTACTTATGTTTCAGTAAAAACAGGATTTAAAAGTGTTTTCAGGGAGTAAGGTATTAATGAACAGTCTGTCTATGGTATGCTGTGAGGAAGCCACAGCACTCAGAGTCCCAGGGCCTCTTCAAACAGCTGATCGGTGTTGGTGCAGGGTGTGAGAAACCCACTGATCAGATACTCATGACCTAACGTAAGGGTAGAACATCAATATCTTAGTCCAGGAAACCTGTCACCATGAAAATGCAGTGTAATCTTTGGGTGGCATGTTATAGAGCATGAGGAGCTGAGCAGAAGGATATATAGTTTTGCAGGAAAAGATTCTGTAAAACTTGTATTTTAAATTCCTGCTCATTCTGGACTTTGAAGTCAAGGAGGTGGTCCTATCAGTGATTGCAAGCCTTCCCCTATGACTGGATCAACTTGCAGGATAACATGCTAAACTGGATGGACAGATGTCTTTTTTCAGCCTTATAAACTATGTTACTATACACTATGTTACTATAAACTATGTTACTATGTATACAGAGATAGCTGTCAATCACTGATAGTACTGCCTCCTTGACTTCCAAGTCTAGAATGAGCAGGAAAATGAATGAATAAAATACTGAATCTTTTTCCATCTGCTCATCTCCTCCTGCTCTATAACATACTCCTTTCAAACACCATGTCCAGCATGACAGGTTCCCTTTAATATGTACTGTAGAAATAGTTTAGAATATAATAGATTGCAAGAGTCTACTGAAAGAACAAACAATTGGCGATCATATTTCAGTTTGGTAAGAAGAGAACGCTGGTACGTCACCTGGTATGATAAAAGGTGGTAACACTGAGGCACCCTTATATGTCACAAAAAACTAGGGAAAACATGATATTGTGCCATAGAACCATCATGAGAGAATTATTTTAGAGAAATGTGTGGTACAGTTTACAAAACATGCAATTACTCACTCATCAAGCTCCCTTATCTTAGTTATCACGACCAGTAAGGATGTGCTTGGATATTGTACATGTGTGATACTCTCATTCCATTATTCAGATTAGTGCATTGACATCATACAAGTAAACTTACATTAAGAGTCTTAAAATGATGGCTGTAAATGAGGATTCTATATTTGTGATTGTCCATGCTCTGCAAAAGAAGGATTGCAGAGTTAACCATTACGGCTGCCTAGTTTTTGAAAGAAAGGTGCAGTAATAAATGCATCATGTACTTACCTCGATGGTGAGTGAGAAATTTAAAAAGCCTCTGCACTCTGCCTTTTCTGTTCTGATTCTACAGCTATTTGACTTGTCAAAGACAGCCAGTCGAACCAAGAATAGGCAGGTACATGTAGCCACCACCACTCTCATGTTCTAGGAGCAGAAAGAAGCAGACATTGCTGAGATTTAACAGCAGAACACTTATACAGCTGCTGACTCTTGTTTCTCCTTTCTTCACTTAATTAATGTCTTGCTCTTTTCATTTATCTTAGCCAGTTTCTTGATATCTTCTTTGGCAGGTATACAAAAACCATCTTCAAGGCAGAATTTCACCTTCTGATCCTTCTTCTGTCCTGCTGCTTGCTCCTTTACTTTTTCACACAGTCAAAGATGTGAGACAAGGAATGTTACAGAAACCGGAAGCACTTTTTATGGTCTAAAGAATGTGGATTTTGTAGTACAATAACTCTTGTAATGAGGGAATGCTTCATAATGAATATACTGTCCACAGGTGTAGTATGCATGTCTTCTAAAAATCCCAAGACTTGCAGCTGCTGTTTCTAAACTTCTTAGAAGATAAGCTGCCTTCTAGAATTCATATTGAAAAACAAAGAGCTCAGACACCCACAAAGCATCTGATATGTAGGTCAAAGAACAGAAAACCCTGCTTTAATCTTCATTAGATTTATCTCAGGTTATGGTTATATAAAAACTAGTTCAAACATTTCCTGTACTGGTGGTCTAAGTGGAATTATTAGATTTATTTAGATTAGATACAGATTTACTTTGGCACAGATCTTATAATGCAAATATTATAAGTTGAAGAAGCATTTTGGGATATATCCGAGAAGAATTCCAGTGAATTCAGGCATGGCTAAATTCCAAGGCTTAAGGCAATTTGTTTGCCTTGCTTTCCCAATAACAAAAGCACTGTAAAAATTGCTTTCAGATATGATGCATATCAGTTACATGAATAAATGCGCAGTGAATTGTAGTTTAGCTAAATGAACATGTTCAAATAAACAGCTGTTAAACGCACAGCTCTGGTTTTCTATTGTAAAAACAAAAAAAGGGCAAATTTGGCAGAAGTCATTTTGGTGTGAAAATATATGACTGTTTGTGATTTCAAGTCATGGGTAGAGAGCTTTAGCTGTTGTGTCACGAAAAGGTAAGGAACAGTGCAGCACTGTTCCACCCACACCACTGTCCCTACCTACTTGCACGATCCGTCCTAAATGACGGTCCACAACTGGACAGCGGTCCTGTAGCTTAAGTGCAGGACCTTAAAGGCCAGCGAACAATGGGGAACAAACAAAAGACAGAACACAGAAGCATAATGTTACCAAGCCGAGTCCAAAACCGAGAGGGCGACCAAATCCGAATCAGAGACAGAACCAGGGGAAGCCAAAAGTCAAAACCAAGAGGTAGCATCAGTCAAAATAGAGTAAAGCAAGGTCAAAGTCGAGGTAACAAGCCAAGGTCAAAATCCAGGGAATGAAAGTACGAACGAGAGCTAGTGTGGCAAACTCCAAAAAGGAAAACCAATCACAGGCAACCTGTGGCCAGCAGGCTGCCTGTTCAAATAGGGCCAAATGATGGATCACATGACGTGGCCAGAGTCACGTGACACAGGTAATGTGCAGCCCAAATCATCGAGCGCTGACTGATCAGGGTTGGCGCTCAACTCTTACCTCTGCTTGTTACCAGGGGAACGGGGATGCTGGCCGCGCTGAAGAGGGTACACGCCGCCAGCTCCTCCGTGCACCCTGTCACCATGGAGACAAGGATGTCAGCCATGCACATTGCCTGCTCCTCTCTCCATCTCTTCACAGGACGCCGGCGGCGCTGCAGAGAGGGAGCGCACCGCTGGCTCCATGTTACAGATGGTCTATTCTCAGGATAGGTCATAAATACGGATTTGATGAAGAATATCCCAGCAGAGCTGTCTCAATCTTCTAGATTTTTATTTCATCTCATGTAGTATACACCTTACAGGACACATTTCGGCACATCCCATCCTTTTTCCACAGTCATAAACACTCGATTTCACAGCTCAGGTACCAAATGATAGAACAAATAAGATCACCAAGAAGGGGAGGAGATCTTAAAAAAACGTTTATGAAAGGGAGAGGCATTTTGGATCTGGGGACATTACACCCTTGAGCTTTATACAGAGAATACCAGAGTGTACATTTCAATGAATAGATGCCTATTATTATATGGGTCATATGGATTTATGCAGAGATTTATTTAGAAAAGGCAGATATTACTCCTGCAAGTGGCTAGTGTTAGAAAAAGATATGTCAGTATATGAGTATCTTAGAATGTCACATATCGATTGCGCTGAGTTAGCGATTTAGGTGACATGAGAGGAACCCAATCTGGGAAGCTGAATTTCAGGGTGATAGAGCAGTTTATGCTATTTGTATGTATCATCTGCTTCAGATTTCTCTTCTCTTATTCCCAATTGCTGCATCGCAGAAAATGATGAACAGCAAGAACACTCGCAGAACCACATTATCTACATTATATCCTTTCCTTCTTTTCAAAGATAAAAAAAAAAAAAAAGACGCCAACACATTTTAAATGGACTACACAGTTCACATTAATTGGAAAGCTTACCTAATGGACATAATCCATGGGGTGGGGTGGCCTTTGATCTGTTTGTTTGGAATGGTTTTAATTAGTTTACCAGAAAAAGGGCCGGATTTACTTATGTATCTGCGCCAAAAAAACTGTTTAAATAAGGTGTTGCAAAATGGCTCAAATTAGAGCATGGAGGGTTTCTACACTTTTTTCCAACATGCAAGAAAAATGGGCTTGGCTAGGTGGAAAGTAGGAGGGGTTTCACTGGACTGGTTGCACCAAAATTTTGCCAGTTCTTATAGAGTCAGAGAAAAGTGTCTAACCCTGTTACAGATGTATCATCCAGCCTGAGCCCTGTGATACATCTGGTGCAGGTCTACCATTTACAGGCTTAGCAAATCTGGCACCAAAGTCTGAGTTTTTGGAGATGACTATTGCTGGAGTTACTGAAGCAGAATTTATTTCAGTGTATATATTTGGAGTCTCCCGAAGGAGATAGTGTTTATCTAAGGGCAAGTTCACACAACCGTTTAGCTTTCCATTCTTCTGATCCATCAGAACAACAGAAAAAAAACAACCTTTATTTTGAGCATCAGTTCTGATCAGTTTGCATCAGTCCCTTCTATACCTGGTTGGTTAAGCTTTGATCATAGCCCCCATAGCCCCCATAGTTGCCCTGGCAGAAGTGACTTATGGGACTTAGGCTACTTTCACACTGGCGGCAGGCCTGATCCGGCAGGTGAAGGGTGCTGCCGGATCAGGCCTGCCGCAGTGACATGTGTGGAGCCGGAACCGCGCTCCGGCCCCACACATGTCACACAGTACATACACATACATACACATAAACATAAACATACACAGACACACACATAAACATACACACACATATAGACATACAAACACACATACATACTTACATGCTCCCCGGCAGGTCTTCGGAGCGTCAGAGGGACAGGACGGCTCACACAGGTCACGATTCCGCACAGCGCCCTCTGCTGGGCGCCTGGTGGAATCATGACGATTCCACCAGGCGCCCAGCAGAGGGCGCTGTGGGGAATCGTGACCTGTGTGAGCCCTCCTGTCCCTGACGCTCCGAAGACCTGCCGGGGAGCATGTAAGTATGTATGTGTGTTTGTATGTCTATATGTGTGTGTATGTTTATGTGTGTGTCTGTATGTGTCTATGTGTAGCCGGATCCGTAATGGACTCCATTGAAAGTCAATGGAGGGCGGATCCGGTTACCATTATGGTCACACCAGACGGATCCACCCCCATTGACTCGCATTGGGGGTCATTCCGGATCCGTTCTTGGTGCGGATGCCTGGACCGCGAGAGCAAACCGCAGCATGCTGCGGTTTGTTCTCCGGTCTGAAGACGGAACGGAATGCTTTCCAGGAGCATTTCGTTGTCTTCAGTTCAGTTTTTGTCCCCATTGACAATGAATGGGGACAAAACTGAAGCGTTTTATTCCGGTATTGAGCCCCTATGACGGAACTCAATACCGGAATTTTAAAACGCTAGTGTGAAAGTAGCCTTAAAAGTGTTCAGTATAGAATGGTAATATTAATTTGTCTCTAGGTCACTAGGGTTGTTTAATCCTTTAACAAAGATCCAATCTTCTACACTTGCTTCCAGTATTTGTTAATAGATTGAATGAACAGTTCCACTTCACCATTGGTTTGAGGCCAGTACAAACTTTTCCTATGAGGCAAGTTAAGTTATAAAAGATTAGAAGTGTTTTATTAAAAGGAGACCCATTATCACTCTTCACTCTTTCAGGTATGCTATTTGCAAAAAAAAAAAAGAAGCCTAGAAAATGATTAATCATTAATTTTGCAGGAAAATTCTCATATGTTACATATGGATTTCATTGCGGCTTACATTCCATTGTACAGCTGGGACTCCCGCCAGTAAAAAGCAGGACACAGCCTGCAGAGAGGGACAGAGCTACTCTGGTGGCTGGACCTACCAGGAAGGAGAGGAGAGATGCTGATCCATGCCACCAAAGCCCAGAATGACGAAGAGGGTTAGCAGAGTAGTGGTGGCCCATAACAGCTAGAAGACATCCAGAAAAGCTCCCCACTGGATCAAAATAGGAAGGAAGGAAGGAAGGAAGGAAGGGAGGAAGGAAGGAATCATGATTCGAAGCATAGCTCATCTATCATTGTAACGGAAGCAGTGTTATGGCATGGGCACATTTAGCTCCCAATGTACTTGGGTCAATTGTTTTGCTGATGTGCAAAAAGGTTTTATCTAACTTTTTTCCATTGTGTAACCCATTAGACAGGTTATAAAAATAATTTTGGTGTTGGGCTGAGAATAAAGAGTTGCACATGTATCTATTTCCAATTATATAATAGTATTGTCCCACTCACTTGAATTGGAGCAATGGAAATATGTATTAAAAAAGGAATCACAGGAAGAATGTAGGGGACCGAGTGTGCAAATATGGACAAAATAAGCACTTTATAGATATTTGTTAGGGTAAGGCCACATGAGCAGGAGTGAATTCCAAAAAGAGGAGAAGTTGTATCTGTCTTTTTCACATTCTCTTCTTTTATGATCCATCTCTGTTTTTGGCTTCCAAAACTGCGTTAGGAAACCACACTGCATTGCCATAACCTTTAGGACTGTGTGTGTATCCACTTGACAAGACAATGCTACCATAAAAGTGTTTGAGTGTTGGCTGTCCAACTTCTGCCTTGGACTCCAATGGACCCCCTTTTATGGAAGATCTGATTGCCATACCAATAATACAATTTAATATCGGAAAACACCTTTAAGGTTTTCTATAACCAACAAGGGTAATTAAATACATCAAAATCAAAACCTATGTCTATTATTGGCAGTTTAACTTCAAATTTCTACTGAAGCTAAATTTCTAAGTTTTTTACTATTCACAATTTAAAAGGGTTACCTCACTTCAAGCAAATGGCTTTAGCACAAAGCACTCACTAATGTATTGTTATTATCCATATTGCCAACTTTGTTGGCTAGATACATTTTTCTATCACATTATAAACTGTCTGTTTGCATGGTTACGACCACCCTGCAATCCAGCAGTGGTGGTCGTGCTTGCACACTATATGAAAAAGCCCAGCTCCCTCTGGGTGCTGGGACCGCAGGATTGCGCATAGTCCAGCACTTTTTCCTATAGTGCGCAAACACAACCACCACTGCTGGATTGCCGGGTGGTCATAACCCCTGGAAATGACCACTGTATAATGTGATGGAAAAATAAATTAATTCAGCAAAGGAGGCAATATGGACAATCACAATACATTAGTAAGTGCAGTGTATTAACTCTGTCTACATGATGAATTCAATTTGCTGAAGTGAGACCGCCCCTTTAACTATGCTAAATCACCAGGAATGTAAGGGTTGTTAAACCAGTAAATACCATATTCATTGTATGGATAATAAAAACAAAGGGGGTCAATTATTAAGACTAGTGTTTTAGACACCGATGTTAATACACCTTTAGCTGGTGCTGGCCTCTGCATAACTTCGGCATATCCATCAGCTGTCTAAATCTACAAGTAGCATATATCTGTTAGTAAATGACCCCCAAAGTGCTTGATGTTTGCATGCTGTTACAAATCATCCAGTGAAGAGTTATGATATTTATTTACATTGTATGGCACCACCTGGTGTTCATAATTTATGGCAATGAGCAGGGGGATCTCATAAGGCCCCATATCAAAACTTAGTGTGGGCCCTCCATCAAACACTCCCAGACAACACAAATGCAAAGCACAAAGTCCAAGATTTTTTTTATGAATTTACCAAGTTAAACTACCAAGTTAAAAATCAAATTAATAAAAACTAAAAAAAAAAAAAAAAAAAAAAAAGTTGTTAGAAAATCTAAAAAAAAAAAATATCAAAAATCCAGATATTAAGAGAAATTTGAAAAATAAATATTGGTATCACCATGTGCAAAAATGTCCAAACTTAAAATATAGAATTATTCATCATATATGGCGGAGCTATAACAGAAAAAAAAATCTGAATGGCCAAGTCAATGTTTTTGGTCACTCTGCCTTAAAAAAAAAAAATAAAAAGAACAAAAGGTAATCAAAAAGTCATGCATACCTCAAAATGGTGTCATTAAAAACTACAGATTACCCCACAAAAATGAGCTCCTACACAGCTCATTAGATGGAAATATACACAGTCAAATCACTTATTAAGACCACTTCCTACTTCGAAATTGGCAGTGCGTAGCTCATGAAGAGAGTCACGTGTCGTGAGCTGGCTTGGTGGGTATATAAAGTGTGCAATAGGCTGTCTGCACACATATCCCTTGCTGTCATGGGTAAAAAGGTTATTTATCAGAGTTTTAAAAAGGAACAAGCATGGCAGTATTTCTATTGGGTGCTGCTGTGGTAAAAGTGTATTGTGAATGGACAAATGGCACTATTAATAATCTACATGGAAACTGCCGAGCACCACATACCATTGATTTGAGGTGAACATCGGCTATGACTGTGCATGCTAGTGTGGAGGAGCTCACTGTAAAATGAACCAGACGTGCGACATACTGCATATGGGGCTCCAAAGCAGATGGATGGTCAATGCACCTATTCTTATATCTGCAGAATAGGCTTCAATTTTCACCGCATTATCAGAAATTGACCTGGGCTGATTGGCAAGGGTTGCATTCTCCAGTGAGTCACATTTTTAGCTTCATCGAACTGATGGATGTTGGTGTGTCAGGTGAGAAAGAGCAGAGAACAAACACCCTGCAACCATTGCTGGAAGAACACAAGCTGGTGATGGCAGTTTAGTGGTCTGGGGAATGTTTTCATGACATTCTCTGGGCTCACTCATTAGAAGGTACTCTCAACCGATTTGGGTAAGATGAGATCCAACAAGACAATCAGACATGTCACATGGCTAGAAATGTTAGACAGTGTTTGGAAGAGCATGACCAAAACTTCCAAATACTACCCTGGTCCCCTAATTCCCCAGACTTGAACCCTATTGAGTATCTGTTGGATCACCTTGATTGTTGTGTTAGCTCTATGGATCCTCTTCCACCCTCCAGCAGCTATAGGATGCTCTGCAGTCAGCATGACTCCAGGATGAATAAACAAAAGAGAAAAGATTTGTGTACGACAGGAAGTTGTATGTCCCTACCTACACGTGTAGGTAGGGACAGACACGGACAGTGAGCACTGACCTGGAAGACAGCCCACTTTCCCTAAGTACTTGCAGTACAAGCCGTAGGTGCGCTACTTACATGCAGAGACAGAACCAGACATGCTATGTAGTACCAAACAACAGACAGAAAGTGGTCAGAAGACAAGCCGAGTTTATAACCAGACGGACAATGCAGTACCAAAGAAGAGGCAGAGAGTGGTCAGAAGACAAGCCAGGGTCAGAGGAACGAGCAATCCAATAAACACATAAACCAGGGAAAACAGCTAGTGAGTCACAGACTATCACTGGCACAAGACCAGGAAGGGGTTTAAATAGAGCACCGAGTTCCAGGATCAGAACCTAATAGGCCATGACTCGGCGATCTGTTAGTCAGCAACACTAGCACATAGGAATAGAGCAGCTGAGCAATCAGCCCACTGCTAATCTCCTCCAGCACGCTCCCACTGTGGTGAGAAGCAGAGCATTGCATTCTGTTCCTAAGGATGCTGTCGCGTCACCAGGGGGCATGGCTTAGCAGCGTGTCCCTCAGCCGGTGATCATGACACTGGAGCCCGGACATATGAGTTGGTGACATGAGAGAATTCGCTTCAGGACCGATTCTGAGGAATTGTTGGGAAGATTTGATTCACGTACAAATAATAACTGAATTGTACGTACAATTCAATAACGTACAATTCAAACTGAATTGAAAGTGCTCTAATCAGACTGAAATTTTTAATATGACACTCTGAGATATTCTAGTAATATCATAGTTTCAATGACATGTATAGCTATTGGTGAATGCATGGTTGACAGTGTTAAAAAACAGCCTGTTTAATAACACACTACACTGTCAGATTTTTCATGCTTGTTATAATTAAAAATATTCTAAAAACTGTCCCTCACTGGGGGCAGATGACTACCAGTGTTTATATACATGGCGGTATCAGAAAAAAGTCGTTGCTTGTTCTGAACAAGTGGTCCAAAAATTATGCCCTAACAGGGGCAGATGCCTGGCTTTGTTTATAGATCCAAAAGAAGAAAGAAGCAGCACAGTGTAGAAATATACAGATATGGGTTATGATAAAATGTATATCTATCCATATGTATTATATAAGTGTCTATATATGTATTATATAAGTGTATAAAATCTTGGGTGTAGACTGAATTGTAAAACAATGGAGAATCACTCTATAGATGAAGGGCTGAATACGGTTCCAAACCAGTTTGTCAGGGTTAATTGAAATATCAGGAAGCCTCTTTGCATTGGTAATCAAGGTGCCAGAAGAAATGTTTTGGTGAATTACATTTCAAAGGCTCCTGGGTGTTTTTCCCATTCCATTGCAAATAGCCATTATTGTGTGGCCAGGTTACATGTCTCCAACTTGAGTAGTTTGCGTTTGGGTGAAAACAAGGAAGAGACAGGTAATTGTAAAATGTTAATGTCGGAATATCGGCCTGATTCCCGTGCGCAGATAGAGGGTGGAGAAATCTGAGGATCAAAACACTATTTTGATCTTGAATGAGATTGGTCGGCACCAGTGGCATGGGAACCTCACAAGGGGGATGCTTCAATTTAGTATATAAAACCTTGGCCATGGTCACGGGGGGATGCTAG
>ONZH01028467.1:110000-150719 GCA_900303285.1 Rhinella marina | reverse complement strand
TTCCATGTCAGAGTTACCCAATGTTTTACCATTTAGTATGTACTGGTGACTTGCATTATTCCTTCCCATATGCATAACCTTACATTTGTCAGTGTTAAACCTCATCTGCCACTTTTCTGCCCAAGCCTCCAGTCTATCCAGATCCTGCTGTAGCAGTGCACTGTCCTCTTCTGTGTTAATTACTTTACACAGTTTAGTGTCATCTGCAAAAATTGATATTTTACTGTGCAAGCTTTCTACAAGATCATTAATAAATATATTGAAGAGAATAGGACCCAATACAGACCCCTGTGGTACCCCACTAGTGACAGTGACCAAACCTTAATGTAAGTGTAGCACTGACAACACAGTGCATTGCAAGAGATGACTGTTGCAATGCACTGTATAGCCATCAGGCCTACTGGATCTTCAAGATCCAAATGGGTCTTGATAAAAAAAAAGTGTAAAAAAAAGTTAAAAAATAAAAATGTAAATAAAAGTAAAATAAAAATTTTCTTTTCTAATATCCGTTCATTTAGGTAATTAGAAAATGAAAAAAATGAAAAAACTACACATAATTGGTATCGCCGCGTCCGTAATGACCTGATCTAGAAAAGTATCATGTTAGTAATCCCGTTCGGTGAACGCCGTAAAAAAAATAATGTAAAAAACAGTGATGGAATTGCTGTTTTTGTCCCCTCACCGTCACAAAAAATAAATAACAAGTAATCAAAAAGTCATATGTACCCCAAAATACCAATAAAAACTACAGCCTGTCCCACAAAAAAACAAGCCCCCACACAGCTACAGTACAGACCAAAAGTTTGGAAACACCTTCTCATTCAAAGAGTTTTCTGTATTTTCATGACTATGAAAATTGTAGATTCACACTGAAGGCATCAAAACTATGAATTAACACATGTGAAATTATATACTTAACAAAAAAGTGTGAAACAACTGAAAATATGTCTTATATTCTAGGTTCTTCAAAGTAGCCACCTTTTGCTTTGATTACTGCTTTGCACACTCTTGGTATTCTCTTGATGAGCTTCAAGAGGTAGTCACCTGAAATGGTATTCCAACAGTCTTCAAGGAGTTCCCAGAGATGCTTAGCACTTGTTGGCCCTTTTGCCTTCACTCTGCGGTCCAGCTCACCCCAAACCATCTCGATTGGGTTTAGGCCTGGTGACTGTGGAGGCCAGGTCATCTGGCATAGCACCCCATCACTCTCCTTCTTGGTCAAATAGCCCTTACACAACCTGGAGGTGTGTTTGGGGTCATTGTCCTGTTGATAAATAAATGATGGTCCAACTAAACGCAAACTGGATGGAATAGCATGCCGCTGAAGAGATGCTGTGGTAGCCAGCTGGTTCAGTATGCCTTCAATTTTGAATAAATCCCCAACAGTGTCACCAGCAAAGCACCCCCACACCATCATACCACCTCCTCCTCCATGCTTCACGGTGGGAACCAGGCATGTAGAGTCCATCCGTTCACCTTTTCTGCGTCTCACAAAGACATGGTGGTTGGAACCAAAGATCTCAAATTTGGACTCCTCAGACCAAAGCACAGATTTCCACTGGTCTAATGTCCATTCCTTGTGTTCTTTAGCCCAAACAAGTCTCTTCTGCTTGTTGCCTGTCCTTAGCAGTGGTTTCCTAGCAGCTATTTTACCATGAAGGCCTACTGCACACAGTCTCCTCTTAACAGTTGTTGTAGAGATGTGTCTGCTGCTAGAACTCTGTGTGGCATTGACCTGGTCTCTAATCTGAGCTGCTGTTAACCTGCGATTTCTGAGGCTGGTGACTCGGATGAATGTATCCTCCTCCGCAGAGGTGACTCTTGGTCTTCCTTTCCTGGGTCCTCATGTGAGACAGTTTCTTTGTAGCGCTTGATGGTTTTTGCGACTGCACTTGGGGACACTTTCAAAGTTTTCCCAATTTTTCGGATTGACTGACCTTCATTTCTTAAAGTAATGATGGCCACTCGTTTTTCTTTACTTAGCTGCTTTTTTCTTGCCATAATACAAATTGTAACAGTCTATTCAGTAGGACTATCAGCTGTGTATCCACCTGACTTCTGCCCAACACAACTCATGGTCCCAACCCCATTTATAAGGCAAGAAATCCCACTTATTAAACCTGACAGGGCACACCTGTGAAGTGAAAACCATTTCAGGTGACTACCTCTTGAAGCTCATCAAGAGAATGCCAAGAGTGTGCAAAGCAGTAATCAAAGCAAAAGGTGGCTACTTTGAAGAACCTAGAATATAAGACATATTTACAGTTGTTTCACACTTTTTTGTTAAGTATATAATTCCACATGTGTTAATTCATAGTTTTGATGCCTTCAGTGTGGATCTACAATTTTCATAGTCATGAAAATACAGAAAACTCTTTGAATGAGAAGGTGTGTCCAAACTTTTGGTCTGTACTGTATATTGGTGAAAAAATAAAAGTTATGGACTTTAGTATATGACAATGCAAAATATAATTTATTTTTAACACAAAAGTGATTTTATGCTGAAAAAGTAGTAAAAGATAAAAAAAACTATATAAATTTGGTATCACCATAACCGTATCAACGCACTGAATAAAATTATCATATTGAATTTACCAAGAAAAAGGGGGTCAGTCAGCACCACCAAATAAATGAGCAGATGCACGTTGCTATGGCTAAATACACAAAGTAAAAAAGATACAATGCAACAGCACCCTGCAAAGCAAATCAAGTACAACAATGCCATAGTAGTAGAAGGTATTCTGGTATTAATGCTACGCTTATTTGAAAAAATGTAAAAAAAAAAAAAATTTATATGAAATTGAGATTCTTGGCAAATACATTTTGTACAAAATTATCTGAGCCCGTCTGCCAAACGTCAAGGCGATCTCTGTAAGACGGGACCTAACACTAAATACTACCTGTTATGTATCACCATAAAGTTCAGGGAGTGAAAGCTCCATGTGCTTTCATTTCAATGCCAAAATGGCTTCCATTGAATGCAGATACCAACATGCAAGCACAGCTTTATACTTACACTAATTAAAATCAGAGTCTGGGGCAGACAGGCTGGTCAGGAGTGCACGACTGAAATGGAGTAGCCACACCTCCAATGCAAATTGCAAAGAAAAAGGGGGTCAGTCAGCACCACCAAATAAATGAGCAGATGCACGTTGCTATGGCTAAATACACAAAGGAAAAAAGATACAATGCAACAGCACCCTGCAAAGCAAATCAAGTACAACAATGCCATAGTAGTAGAAGGTATTCTGGTGTTAATGCTACGCTTATTTGAAAAAATGTAAAAAAAAAAAAAAAAAATTTTGAAAACTCCTGACCAGCCTGTCTGCCCCAGAGTCTGATTTTAATTAGTGTAAGTATAAAGCTGTGCTTGCATGTTGGTATCTGCATTCAATGGAAGCCATTTTGGCATTGAAATGAAAGCACATGGAGCCTTCACTCCCTGAACTTTATGGTGATACAGGTAGTATTTAGTGTTAGGTCCCGTCTTACAGAGATCGCCTTGACGTTTGGCAGACGGGCTCAGATAATTTTGTACAAAATGTATTTGCCAAGAATCTCGATTTCATACAAATTTTTTTTTTTTTTTTTACATTTTTTTCAAATAAGCGTAGCATTAACACCAGAATACCTTCTACTACTATGGCATTGTTGTACTTGATTTGCTTTGCAGGGTGCTGTTGCATTGGATCTTTTTTCCTTTATATCAAATTTACTGCAAGAGGAACCCCATAAAAAATAAAAAAAACACTGACAAAATTGCCATTTTTACCCAATTCACCTCCACAAAAAAATGGTATAAAAAGTGATCAAAAAGATGTACCCCAAAATGATACCAATAAAAACTACAGCCCATCCCACAAAAAACAACCTCTCACACAGCTATATTGGTGAAAAATTAAAAATTTTATTGCCCCTAAAAACAATTTCAGTAAATTACATGTTAGAAAATCCTCCTCCTTCCCTTCTGAATGCTGCCGTGCCCCCAAACAGCAGTTTACGACCACATGTATGGTGTTGCTGTATTCAGGAAAAAATGCATTTCAAATTGTGGAGTGCATTTTCTCCTTTTAGCCCTTGTGAAAATAAAAAATAATTGGGGATAAAGCAACATTATATTGTAAATAAAGTTAATTTTTCATTTTCACAGCCATGCGTTTCTAAATTCTATGGAACACTTGTTGGGGCAAAGCATTCACTTCACCCCTAGATTTATTCCTTGAGGGGGGTAGTTTCCAAAATAGGGTCACTTTTGGGGGTTTTCTGTCTAGGGCTTCCTCAGGGTCTCTTCAGATATGACATGGCACCTGAAAACCGTTCCTTAGGATCGGAGCCGCTGCCATCAGCAGAGAGTGTGAGCTGTAATTACAGCTCACACTCTGCTGCTACAGCTGAAATCGGTGCTGGCAGAGAGAGCAGTGCCTCTAGGAGTAACAGCAACATTCATTTGCATATACTAAAACTTCAGCAATGCCAGCACTGATGCCCTCAATTGCCAAGCGCACATGTAACAGGTCAGCCAGTTTCATAGGTACAAATCTGCTGACAGATGAACTTTAAGGCGCTGTTACTGTGCTGCCAGAGTCGCTCCATTGCTGTAGTAACCGACCCAGCAGACATTGAAGCTGGTTGGTCTATGAATGGCCAGTCAGTATCAGCACTGGTGTTATGTGCATTCTGAAGGCATGCATCACACGCACTTAGTTTGTGTTCCATCTAGATTCATGAACTTCATGACCTTCTGTATGTTAGTGACTTCTCCTGTAGCTGCTGATTCTGTTTCTGACTTTACCTCTTGGTTTTTGAACCTGCTTGGTATATTACTTCCTTGGTTTTAGTTGGTATTCTTTGGTTTTCACTTGGCCTATGTCACTTCCCCTTTTCTCTTCCCTAAGTAGGTCCTGCTCACTTAGGTTAGCAATCATTGCCCAGTTGCGAGCCGCTGTTCAGGGTGGATCATCCAGATTGGTAGGGACAGTGGTGTGGGTGGGGGTCAGGTCTGCACTCTTCCCTACTTGATGTGATGGGAGTGTACAAAGTAAAAAATATGTATCAGAGATGGCTAATTTAAGTTTGAATAGTTTGCTTACCGAAGATGGTGAGGAAAAAGGATAGATGTCAATTTAAAGGATTAAGGAAATAATAAAAGCACATCCCCCCCCCCCCCCCCAAAAAAAAAAAAAAAGTATACATTCACTCTTTGACACTTGGTGCATATATTGTATATTAATCTTAGTGCCATATAAGGAACCTTTCAGGATAAGCATTCTGCCATCCGAGGAGCTATAGGAAGTGGTAAGCTGAAAGGTGATAATATTTAGAGAAGGGTCTCTTTGGAAGCTGTGGAATCCTATCAGGATGTAAGTAGGATTCTTGAATACGGGCAATATCTGCTTTCTCTTTA
Source organism: Rhinella marina (assembly GCA_900303285.1). Classification (NCBI taxonomy): domain Eukaryota; kingdom Metazoa; phylum Chordata; class Amphibia; order Anura; family Bufonidae; genus Rhinella; species Rhinella marina. The sequence goes on along the minus strand of ONZH01028467.1, from coordinate 145,315 downwards.
AGTAGCAAATTAGATATCTGGTGTCTCTTTTGGGATGTATTCAAGCCATTAACATTGTGAAAAAATAATCTGTGATCTATCCATTATGTAAAATGTACAGTAATCATAGGTTAACACTTCAGATGCCGTGGTCAATGCTAATGCTCCAATGCTAATATATTGTGACAGAGTGTCTGGAGAAGTAGTGGATGGGGTCTATGTGTGCCCAAGGTTCCTTACTTCTGTCATTTAAAAAGCAACCAGGGAAATGTTCAGCAGAGGTCTATGCAGACTTCTCTGCAATTTGGGTTTGTATAAAACCCGATTTAGGGCCTGTGTTGCTGGAGTGGGGAGAGAAGGGTGGGCCCCCACTCCACCCGGACAGTCCGGGATTTGGGCTGTCAGGTAATCAGTGCTCAGGTGTGCTAGCCTGATAGAAAGCTGGGGGTGCAGACTAGAGATGAGCGAACGTGCTCGTAACGAGCACTGTACCGCTCGGCTCCCCTGCGCTCGCATGGGCGCAGGCAGCCGCTTCCGTCGGGTGAGGAGGACGGAAGCGGCTGCCTGCGCCCATGCGAGCGCAGGGGAGCCAAGCGGTACAGTGATCGTTACGAGCACGTTCGCTCATCTCTAGTGCAGACACATGCTCTCTTACTCTGCCTGGGAACAGGACTGCTTAGAGTCTCTGGGAGCAAAGTAAGTGGTACAAACAGCGTGGTTATGTTTGGTGCCCAGTGTTAGGCTGGCACCAGGTTAGTCAGGAGTTCCTGATTGTTTAGTTAGAGCCAGACAGGCATAGGATTTGTTTTGTGTATTTTTTTTTTTTATGTACCACTTGCTGACAATTAGAGATGAGCGAGCATGCTCGGCCGAGCGTACTCGGGAGCAATTTTCGAGTAGTAGCGTACGCATCTTCTAATCTGTACGCATCTTGGAATTTGTACACATTAGCGTACAAATTTATAAGATGCGTACGCATTAGTGTACAGATTAGAAGATGCGTACGCTACTACTCGAAAAGTGCTCCCGAGTACGCTCGGCCGAGCATGCTCGCTCATCTCTACTGACAATAAATCTGGTCAGTTAATGAAAAACTGATGTTGCTTGGAATCTGTGCCTGATTAAGTGTGCCTGTCGACCCAGGAGACGACCACGCCGCTACATAACCCCTTTACTATATATATATATATATATATATATATATATATATATATATATATATAAATTCTAATAACCCCCTTTTCCCAAAATAAAAATTTAAAAAGTAAATGGGTATTGCCACTAAAAATATGAAAATATTTTCCCCATACAGCAAAATGGAAAAAAAACCTGTCAAAATGGCAGATTCTCTGTTTTTGGTTGGTTCATTTCCCACAAAAAATTAAAAAAAAAGTGATCAAAAATCCACAGACCCCTAGAACGGTATCAATGAAATGTACAGATCGCCCCACAAAAAATGAACGTTCACACAACTTTATACACATAAGAAAAGTTATTGGGGTCAGAATATGGCGACGGAAAAATAAAACTGATTTTATTCCCCCAGGTTTTTTATTATTTATCAGAATCAAAACCCAAGAAAAACTATACATATAAGGTATCGACAGATTTGTACTTACCTGTAGAATAAAAGTAACTGGTCAGTTACTAGCTGCATACTCCACAAAATGTAAACAGTAGAGTAATATACAGCGAGAATATTAACCCCTTCCCGCCCTGCGCCGTACTCCACAAAATGTAAACAGTAGAGTAATATACAGCGAGAATATTAACCCCTTCCCGCCCTGCGCCTTCCTTAGGCATCGTGGCTGCTATCCCTGCTTGCCTGTGCGATCCAGGAAGCAGGCTGTAAGTGTATTACATTGAGTAATACACTTACAGCCAATGCATTACAATACAACAGTATTGTAATGCATTGTTAAGGGGATCAGACCCCCAAAGGTTAAATAAAGTGAAAAAAATAAAGTTTTACAAAAAAATAAAAGTTTCAAGTAAAAAAAAAAAGTACACTTTTCCCAAAATAAAGTTAAAAAAATTGTAAAAAAAGGGGAAAAAAGAAAAGTATACATATTAGGCATCGCCGCGTCTGTATCGACCGGCTCTATAAAAATATCACATCATCCACCCGCCAGGTGAACTCAATAAAAAAAAAAACTGTGCCAAAACAGCCATTTTTTGGTCACCTTCCCTTACAAAAAGTGTAATAGCAGGTGATCAAAAAGGCGTATTTAACCCAAAATGGTACCAATCAAACCGTCATCTTGTCCCGCAAAAATGATACCCTACCTGAGACAATCGCCCGAAAAATAAAAAAAATATGGCTCTCTGAAAATGGCAACACAAAAAAAAGATTTTATTCTGTTCAAAAATAAATCTAATGTGTAAAACTTTCCAAAAATAAAAAAGTTAGACATATTTGGTATCGCCACGTCCGTAACAACCTGCTCTATAAAAATATTACATGAGATGGCCCCCAAGGTGAATGCTGCAAAAAAAAAAAACTATGCCAAAACAACCATTTTTTTCCCTCTTGCCTCACAAAAAGTGTAATAGAGGGCGATCAAACAGGCGTATTTAACCCAAAATGGTACCAATCAAACCGTCATTTCGTCCCGCAGAAAACTAGACCCTACCTGAGACAGTCGCCCAAAAAATAAAAGAAATATGGCTCTCAGAAAATAACACAAAAAAAGATTTTATTCTGTTCAAAAATCCATCTAATGTGTAAACCTTTCCAAAAAAAAAAATGTTAGACATATTGGGTATCGCCGTGTCCCTAACAACCTGCTCTATAAAAATATCCCATGATTTGCCCTCTCTGGTGAATGCTGTAAAAAAAATGTAAAAAAACCCATGCCAAAACAGCTATTTTTTTTCACCTTGACTCACAAAAAGTGTAATACCAAGCGATCAAAAAGTCTTATGTACCCCAAAATGGTACCAATGAAAACATCAGCTCATCCCGAAAAAAATGAGCCCCCACATAAGACAATAACTCAGAAAAATAAAAATCAGTGGCTCCCGCAAACCATTCCATCAAAATCTGTGTTGTAAAATCCATATGGCGCTCCTTCTGTTTTGAGTCCTGCCATGTGCCCCCACATCAGTTTACCACTGCTTTTCTCCTGTTACCCCTTATGAAAATAAAAAAATTTTGGGCTAAAGCAACATTTTATTGGAAGAAATGAAATTTTTCATTTTCACAGCCAAGTGTTTCCAAATTCCGTAAAACACAAGGGGGGTCAAAGTGGCCAGTACCCCCCTTGTTATATTCGTTGAAGGGTGTAGTTTCCAAAATGAGGTCACTTTTTGAGGGTTTCCACTGTAGGGGTACGTCAGGGCTTCTCAATTACAAAATGGTGCCTAAAAACTATTCTAGCAAAATCTGCCTCCAAAATCCATATGGCGCTCCTTTACTTCTGACCACTGCCACAAACCCATAGAGAGGTTTCCTCCACATATGGGGTATTTCTGTAAACTGCAGAATCAGAGCAATGTATATTGAGGTTTAGTTTGCTGTTAACCATTGCTGTGTTGCAAGAAAAAAATTATTAACATGAATAATCTACCAAAAAAGTGAAATTTTGAAATTTCACCTCCATTTTCCTTTAATTCTTGTGGAACACCTCAAGGGTTAACAAAGTTTCTAACAGCAGTTTTTTATAATTTGAGGGGTGTAGTTTCTAAAATGGGGTCATTTATGGGTGGCTTTCATTATGTAAGCCCCTCAAAATCACTTTATATCTGAATTGGTGCTTAAAAAAATGGTTTTGGAAAATTTGGTGAAAATTTTAAAAATGGCTTCTAAACTTCTAAGCCCTCTAATGTCCTAGAAAAGTAAAATGACATTTATAAAATGATGCCAACATAAAGTAGACATATGGGGAATTTAAAATAATCACTATTTTTGGAGGTATTACTATGTATTTTGAAAGTAGAGAAATTGAAATTTGGAAATTTTTCTAAATTTTTGGTAAATTTGGGTATTTTTTTTATAAATAAAAATGAAATATTTTGCCAAAAATTTACTACTGTCGTGAAGCACAATATGTGACGAGAAAACAGTCTCAGAATAGCCTGGATAAGTAAAAGCGTTCCACAGTTATTACCACATAAAGTGACACATGTCAGATTTGCAAAAAATGGCCTGGGCAGGAAGGTGAAAACAGGCCCGGGGTTGAAAGGGTTAATATAGTGAGTTCCAAAGAATATAAGGAGATGAAACTACACTATTTGGATAGAAAGTCTGCCAGATATGGGAATAGCAGCTGATGGAGTACGTCCTGTACAAAAATTAAACAAACCATCTCTGGTAGGAAACAAGACTTCAGGAACCTGTGTCCACCTGTAGGGCCCTCTTCAATTTAGAGGTTTTCCCTTTGTGTGCTACCTGCCACAATCCAAATATATAAATATTTCATAATGAAAATAAATGATGCACTTGAAAATAAATGATGGTAGGATTAACGTTAAGTACAGGGGCGGACATACGCCGGTTCGGCTGCACAGGGGCCCAGTGCGGCAGGGGGCCTGTAGGAGGTCCGGCGGCAGTAGGAGATGAGTGCTTCCATTGTGGAAGCGCTCATCTCCATATTCATCTGTATCGCCGTCCTCAGGACAGCGATATAGATGATTGCAGGGCAGGGGAGAGGCGTTTCCCTTACCTGCTCCTCTGATAGGCTGTAGGCCTAGTGCCTGCAGCCTATCAGAGGCCGGCTCAGTCGGCGCGATGACGTCATCGCGCCGCCTGAGCCGAACAGCACGGGACACAGGCCGGAAGAGGCCTGCATCTCATCGCTGACAGGCTCATGGAGGTAAGTATAACTGTTTATTTTTTTTTTATTAACGTTACGCTTTTGCCCAGTATGGAGGGGGCATTTTACTGTCACACATGGGGGGAAAGGGGCACTATGGGGACATTATACTGGCACACAAGGGGGGGAAAGGAGTACTATGGGGGCATCTACTAGCGGCATTATACTGGCACACACTATGGGGGCATCTATAAGGTGGCATTAAATACTTGCACAGATGGAGGGAGCACTATGGGGGCATCTAGAAAGGGGGCATTATATACTGGCACAGATGGAGGAGCACTATGGGGGCATCTACAAGAGAGCATTATATACTGGCACTATGGGGCCATCTACAAGGGGCATTATATACTGGCACTATGGGGGCATCTACAAGGGAGCATTATATACTGGCACAGATGGAGGGAGCACTATGGGGGCATCTAGAAAGGGGGCATTATATACTGGCACAGATGGAGGGAGCACTATGGGGGCATCTACAAGGGGCATTATACTGGCACAGATGGAGGGAGCACTATGGGGCATCTAGAAAGGGGGCATTATATACTGGCACTATGGGGGCATGTACAAGGGGGCATTATATACTGGCACAGATGGAGGGAGCACTATGGGACATCTACAAGGTGGCATATACTCGCACTATGGGGGCATCTACAAGGGGGCATTATATACTGGCGCTATGGGGGCATCTACAAGGGGGCATTATATACTGGCACTATGGGGGCATCTACAAGGGGGCATTATATACTGGCACACATGGAGGGAAAGGAGCACTATGAGGGCATCTACTGGAGGGCATTATATAGGGGCATTTTATACTGGCACAGATTATGAGGGCACTATGGGGAAGGGGGGAGAGGAGCATTATCGGGGCATCTACTCATGGCCCTCTATAGGGGCATTTTATACTGGCACATTATGTCAGGCATCATGGGACGGGGAGGAGCACTATGGGGGCACTTTATAAAGAGTATTCTTTACTGGTGCAAATTATGGGGCCCTATGGGGACCTTAACTTAATTGGGGGCATTTTTTGGGCACACAATAGGGGCATTGGCACACATTATGAGGGCACTATAGGGACATTGGCTCCACTGGGGGCACTAAGAGGTATTTTTTACTGCCACACAACAGGGCATTTGTTGTATCATTATTTTTGGGGGACATTATGTTTACACTATTAGTGTCAGGTACACTTTTTCCTGGGTGCAGTTATTTTTTAGGGCACTGTGTGCCAATAATTATTGAAGGGGGCGCTATCTATGTGGTACTAGTATTTTCATGGGGACTGTTTCTGCAGTATAGTACTGGGGAGCTCAGCATCTCAGTATTAGAGATGGCAGGTTCAGAAGGTGAGAGGATGACGGAAAAGTAGGAGACTAAGATGTCTGTGAAACTCCGCAGAGAGAAGAGATGGTTGAAAGAAATCATCATGGCGGTCTGGTCTGAAAGGAGAAGATGAGGAAAGAAAACGTCTACATCTAAGAAGACAACATCACTGGATGTAAGAGGTATGTGGACCTGTATTAGGCTACCTTCACATCTGCCTTAGTGATTCTGGCAGGCTGTTCTAGCAGAGAACTTCCTGCTGGAATTCACCGGCTCCGGCACTGCTGGATGCAGAATGCCCGCTGGTCCCATTAACTATAATGGGGTCTAGCAGAGATCTGGACACAATCTGACAAAAATGCTGAGAATCTGCATGCTGTGGTTTGTGTCCAGCCGGATCATAGTGCTTCAGGTGTGAAAGTAGCCTCACCCTATTTTTTGTATTGCTGTATGTAATGTTAGAAGGGAATAGGTTAAGATGAAAATTTGGCGTGGGGGGGGCCCAGGCACAATCTTTGCACAGGGGCCCTCTGCTGTCTGTGTCCGCCCCTGGTTAAGTACAGTGCCTTGCAAAAGTATTTGGCCCCCTGGAACTTTTCAACCTTTTGCCACATTTCAGGCTTCAAACAAAAAGATATAACATTTTAAATTTTTGGTGAAGAATCAACAATAAGTGGGTCACAAAAGTGCAACGAAATTTATTGGATCATTTAAACTTTTTTTGTAATAAAACTGAAAAGTGGGGCGTGCAAAATTATTCGGCCCCCTTGCATTAATACTTTGTTGCGCCACCTTTTGCTGCGATTACAGCTGCAAGTCGCTTGGGCTATGTCTCTATCAGTTTTGCACATCTAGAGACTGAAATTCTTGCCCATTCTTCCTTGCAAAACAGCTCAAGCTCTTTGAGGTTGGATGGAGAGCGTTTGTGAACAGCAGTTTTCAGCTCTTTCCACATATTCTCAATTGGATTCAGGTCTGGACTTTGACTTGGCCATTCTAAGACCTGGATACGTTTATTTTTGAACCATTCCATTGTAGATTTTGCTTTATGTTTGGGATCATTGTCTTGTTGGAAGATAAATCTCCTTCCTAGTTTCAGGTCTTTTGCAGACTCCAACAGGTTTTCATCCAGAATGGTCCTGTATTTGGCTCCATCCATCTTCCCATCAATTTAAACCATCTTCCCTGTCCCTGCTGATGAAAAGCTGGCCCAAACCATGATGCTGCCACCACCATGTTTGACAGTGGTGTGTTCAGGGTGATGAGCTGTGTTGCTTTTACGCCAAACATATGGTTTTGCATTGTTTCTAAAAAGATGGATTTTGGTTTCATCTGACCAGAGCACCTTCTTCCACATGTTTGCTGTGTCTCCCAGGTGGCTTGTGGCAAACTGTAAAGGAGACTTTTTATGGATATCTTTGAGAAATGGCTTTCTTCTTGCCACTCTTCCATAAAGGCCAGATTTGTGAAGTGTTCGACTGATTGTTGTCCTATGGACAGACTTTCCCACCTCAGCTGTAGATCTCTGCAGTTCATCCAGAGTGATCATGGGCCTCTTGGCTGCATCTCTGATCAGTCTTCTCCTTGTTTGAGATGAAAGTTTAGAGGGACGGCCGGGTCTTGGTAGATTTGCAGTGGTCTGATACTCCTTCCATTTCAATATGATCGCTTCACAGTGCACGGTGTTAGTTTTCTGCCACACATAGCATTTTGGATTTAGGACAAAAAGTTCAACTTTGTTGATGTTTGCTGTGTTCCCTACATGGCTTGTGGCAAACTCTTTCTTTTTTTTTTTTTCTGACCAAACCCTGCTTTGCACTTATTGGTTTTCATGATGCTGTTTGATCTCTGATGTTCTCGAACAAATACTGAGAATACATTACACACAGGTGGACTCTATTCACTAAGTAGGTGACTTCTCAAGGCAATTGCTCACACTGGATTTTATTTAGAGGTATCGGAGTACAAGGGGATGACTACAAATGCACATAATGCACATCACACTTTTCTGATTTTTATTTATGTAAAATTTTGAAAACCATGTATCATTTTCTTTTTATTAAACACAAACTGTACTTTCCAATTTGTGTTGGCCCATCTCAAAGAATCCCAATAAAATACATTTACGTTTGTGGACGTAATCTGAAAAAATGTGGTAAAGTTCAATGGGTATGAATGTTTTTACATAGTAACATAGTTTATAAGGCCGAAAAAAAGTCATCTGTCCATCCAGTTCGGCCTGTTTTCCTTCAAGTTGATCTAGAGGAAGGCAAAAAAAACTGTGAGGAAGAAGCCAATTTTCCCCACTTTAAGGAAAAAAATTGCTTCCCGACTCCAATCAGGCAATCAAAATTACTCCCTGGATCAACGACCCCTCTCTAGTAACTATAACCTGTAATATTATTACACTCCAGAAATACATCCAGGCCCCTCTTGAACTATTTTAGTGAACTTACCATCACCACCTCCTCAGACAGAGAGTTCCATAGTCTCACTGCTCTTACCGTAAATAATCCTCTTCTATGTTTGTGTACAAACCTTCTTTCCTCCAGACGCAGAGGATGTCCCCTCGTCAGTCACAGTCCTGGGGATAAATAGATCATGGGAGAGATCTCTGTACTGACCTCTGATATATTTATACATAATTATTAGATCTCCCCTCAGTCGTCTTTTTTCTAAAGTGAATAAGCCTAATGTTGATAATCTTTCTGGGTACTGTAGTCCACCCATTCCAGTTATTACTTTAGTTGTAGAGATGAGCGAACGTGCTCGAAACGAGCACTGTACCGCTCTGCTCCCCTGCGCTCGCATGGGCGCAGGAGGACGGAAGCGGCTGCCTGCGCCCATGCGAGCGCAGGGGAGCCGAGCGGTACAGTGCTCGTTTCGAGCACGTTCGCTCATCTCTTTCGTTGCCCTCCTCTGAACCCTCTCCAGCTCTGCTATGTCTGCCTTGTTCACAGGAGCCCAGAACTGTACACAGTACTCCATGTGTGGTCTGACTAGTGATTTGTAAAGTGGCAGGACTATGTTCTCATCATGGGCATTTATGCCTCTTTTGATGCAACCCATTATCTTATTGGCCTTGGCAGCAGCTGTCTGACACTGGTTTCTACAGCTTAGTTTGCTGTTCACTAAAATTCCTAGGTCCTTTTCCATGTCAGAGTTACCCAATATTTTACCATTTAGTATGTACTGGTGACTTGCATTATTCCTTCCCATATGCATAACCTTACATTTGTCAGTGTTAAACCTCATCTGCCACTTCTCTGCCCAAGCCTCCAGTCTATCCAGATCCATCTGTAGCAGTGTACTGTCCTCTTCTGTGTTAATTACTTTACACAGTTTAGTGTCATCTGCAAAAATTGATATTTTACTGTGCAAGGCTTCTACAAGATCATTAATAAATATATTGAAGAGAATAGGGCCCAATACTGACCCCTGTGGTACCCCTCTAGTGACAGTGACCCAATCTGAATATGTGCTGTTAATAACCACCCTCTGTTTTCTGTCACTGAGCCAGTTACTTACCCACACACAGACGTTTTCTCCCAGGCCAAGCATTCTCATTTTATATACTAACCTTTTATGTGGTACCGTGTCAAATGCTTTGGAGAAGTCCAGATATACGATATCCATTGATTTGCTGCGGTCCAGTCTAGAACTTACCTCTTCATAGAAACTGATTAAATTGGTTTGACATGACCGATCCCTCATGAAGCCATGCTGAAATGGAGTTATTTGCTTATTTTCTTTGAGTTACTCCAAGATAGCATCTCTTAGAAAACCCTCAAACAGTTTACCCACGACAGATGTTAAACTTACCGGTCTATAGTTCCCGGGCTCTGTTTTTGGACCCTTTTTGAATATTGGAACATTTGCTATGCGCCAATCCTGTGGAACACTCCCTGTCAGTATAGAGTCCTTAAATATCAGAAGGCATTGTATTGGTCAGACTGGCTCTTTGGCTGCTTAGCCTCCAGCCCCTATCTTTTCTGTCTTAAAAGTTCCTCTTTGACAATTTATGTACAAATCACAATTCAGCTCTCGGCTCGTTTGGGTTGTCTGTGGCATCATTAAAGCATACTATCTTTCTTTTCAGGCCGGAGATTCTCAAAATGAAATTCTTTCAGCTTTTGATGTTCCAATTTTTACAGAAGAGTTCTTGGACCAAAACAAAGGTGACTATTTAATAATTACTTTACTTTTTTTTTTTAATCTGCAGGTTGAATATTTAAAAGGCACCACATCTCCAGCAATCTTGAGAACTTATGTAATACATTTTTATTGCACATTATAAGTCAAATGTGTGTCTACACCTGAAACAACTGAACTTAAAGGGAATCTGTCACCAGTTTTATGCTGCTAGGTTCAGACAGCTCCAACACATTCCATGAGTCCTGATTATTCATTAGTTTCTGGCCTGGCATTGATTGACAATTTTTCCTAACTGAAATAGCAGCTCCAAGTCTGGAGCTCATAAATATTCAGGACTCATTGGCATGTGCTGAGGCTGTTCAATACGTGATTTTAGCAAAATGGCTGGGTCAGTTAAAGAAAGTGACCCAGCATTTTGCTCAGGGTATCTATCACTAGTGTATGTTGCCCTTAGTTAGGACACCATAAAACTGGTGACAGATTCTCTGTAATGTGACACATTGAAAACATGTGACAGCTAGTGATGCAGTGACTTGACAACTGTAGGATACCTGGAACATTGAAAATCAGTAATAAAAATGAACACACATTATTTTGCATTGTGATATTTTCTTTAATTTTGCCAACATCTATATAGATTGTCCCCACAAGATGGATAGGCAGGGGCGGTCTTGGGCACCACGCATCCTATTCATTTGCGTGGGGCCCCCGACGTCTAAGGGGGCCCCCACGCTCCGCTGTTGTGCCCAAGACCGCCCGCCCTCCTAATACATTCTGGGGGGCCCAGCAGGGATGGCCAATACAAGTGAGCGCTTCCATTAAGGAAGCGCTCACTTGTATGTAGGGACCCCCCATCATCCCACCCAGCCACATAAGAGTAAAATAAAAAAGCTTTCTTACCTGTCCTGCGGCTGCCCTCCGGTCCGGCGCTCCACTCTCTTCCCTGGCCGGCGTGCACTATGACCTGACGCTTCGCAGCGTCAGGTCATAGTGCGCGCCAGCCAGGGAAGAGAGTGGAGAGCCGGACCGGAGGGCAGCCGCAGGACAGGTAAGAAAGCTTTTTTATTTTACTCTTGTGGCTGGGTGGGATGATCTGAGGTCTGATGGCGGCACAATAAGCTGATCTGAGGTTTGATGGGGGCCCCATGAGCAGCTCTGAGGTCTGATGGGGCACAATATGCTGCTCTGAGGTCTGATGGGGGCACATTACGCTGATCTGAGGTCTCATGGGGGCACAGTGGGATGATCTGAGGTCTGATGGGGGCACAATATGCTGATCTGAGCTCTGATGGGCGTACATTAAGCTGATCTGAGGTCTGATGGGGGCACATTTTGCTGATCTGAGGTCTGATGGGGGCACAATACGCTGATCTGGGGTCTGATGGCGGAACAATACGCTGATCTGAGGTTTGATGGGGGCCCCATGAGCAGCTCTGAGGTCTGATGGGGCACAATATGCTGCTCTGAGGTCTGATGGGGGCACATTACCCTGATCTGAGGTCTCATGGGGGCACATTACGCTGATCTGAGGTCTCATGGGGGCACAGTGGGATGATGTGAGGTCTGATGGGGGCACAATACGCTGATCTGAGCTCTGATGGGGGGGTACATTAAGCTGACCTGAGGTCTGATGGGGGCACATTTTGCTGATCTGAGGTCTGATGGGGGCACAATACGCTGATCTGGGATCTGATGGCGGAACAATATGCTGATCTGAGGTTTGATGGGGGCCCCATGAGCAGCTCTGAGGTCTGATGGGGCACAATATGCTGCTCTGAGGTCTGATGGGGGCACAATACGCTGATCTGAGGTCTCATGGGGGCACATTACCCTGATCTGAGGTCTCATGGGGGCACATTACGCTGATCTGAGGTCTCATGGGGGCGCATTGTTAAAAAAGTCTTTGATGTGTGTGTGTGTGTGTGTGTGTGTGTGTGTGTGGGGTGTCATTGGGGAGGGGGCGTGTCATCAGGGGCGTGACGCGTCATTGGGGGGGGGGGCCCCCCGGACATAACTTCGCTTAGGGCCCCAGAAATGCCAAGACCGCCCCTGTGGATAGGCACGGTACGAACCGCTAAAAAACCTTTTAACCCCTTGGATATAGGAGGTATTCTTGTCTTTGCGTTTTCATTTTTCTTCCCTGTTTTCCTAGAGTCATAACTTTTTTATTTCTCATAGCCGTGTGAGGGCTTGTTTTTTGCGGGACAAGTTGTTCTTTCTAATACAAACATTTAATATTGCAAAGGATGTAGTTGGAAACTGTAAAAAAAATTCCAAATGGGTTGTAATTTGGAAAAAAACGCAAATCCTCCACAGCTTTAGGCTCCATTCACATGTCCTGTTTTTCTTTCCTGATTCGATCCTGATTTTTTCAGGACCTATTGAAATGAATGGATCCAGATCAGGATCGAATCAGGAAAGAAAAACAGGACGTGTGAATGGAGCCTTATGGGGTGTTTTTTTACAGCGTTCACTAATTGTTAAAGCTAACTTGTGCTCTTCATACTCTAGGTTTGTATAAATCCGGCAATGCCACATATCTATAGTTTGTCTTGCGTTTCAATACTGGAAAAAAAAAACTTTGAAAAAAGAATATTTTATACATTGCATATTCGGAATCCCCCTATAATTTTTTTATAGTTATGTCTACTGAGCTGTGTGGGGGCTCAATTTCTGCAGGATGATCTGTAGTTTTTATGGATACCATTTGGGAGCGTGTCTGACTTTTTGATCACATTTTCTTCAATTTTTTGGGGTAAGAGAAGCAATAAAAAAATGGTGACTCGACCATTGTGATATTTTTTTCCGTTACACCATTCGCCGTATGAGATAAATATTTTTATATTTTTACAGTATGATCATTTTTGGGTGCTTATTTTTTATTATTGTATAGTTTTTCTTGCATTTTGATACTGATAAAAAACTTGGAAAAAAGCCGTTTCATTTTTTCGTCTCCATATTTTGACCCCTATAACTTTTTTGTAAGTATGTGTCCGAAGCTTATTGGGGTCTCATTTTTTGCAGGGTGATCTGTACTTTTCATTGATACCATTCTGGTGTGTGTGTGACTTTTTGATCACTTTTTATTTCTTTTTTTGTGGAAACGAAGTGACCAAAAATGGCAAATTGGCCATTTTGATGCTTTTTACTGTTTCACCTTTTGCTGTATGGGGAACGTATTTTTATATTTTTACAGTATAGACATTTTCACACATGTTGATACCCATGATGTGTGTATTTGACATTTTTTTAGTTCTTTTATTTTTATTTTGGGTAAAGTGGGGAGATTAGAATTTTTTTTAAACTATTTTTTACCCTTTTTTTATAGTCCTATAGGGAACTATGACAAGAAATCATTAGATTGCTAATTTTAAAGACTCCATTGCATTAGCATTGAAGTCTATGAGAAATTTACTAGTTTCCTATGGAGCCCTGCTACAGATAAGGGCTCCATAGGAAATACTAAGCAGCAGCCTCCTGTCATTCACTATGATGGGCTGTTGCACACAAGCTCCGTCTCCTCCGAAGGCCACATGGGGGAGCCGGAGCATTACCTGAGGTATTTACAGTACTCAGATGCCGTGGTCAAGATTGACCACGGCATCTGATGTGTAAAATGTCTGCAACTGGCATTACCGCCAGTCACAGACATTAACTGCAGGTGTCTGCTGTATGAAACAGCAGGCACCCTGCGGCTATGGTGCCCACTCCACTCAGGAATGGGTGCCATCTTTAGCCCTTTGGATACCGGAGGTTTTTTCGGTTTTGCGTTTTCATTTTTCTTCCCTATTTTCTGTGAGCCCTAACTTTTTTATATTTTTTCCACATAGCTGTATGAGGGCTTATTTTTTGTGAGACTTTTTGTACTTTCTAATGCCGCCATTAATTATGGAATAAAATGTTGTGGGAAGCGGTAAAAAAAATTCCAAGTAGGGGGAATTGGAAAAAAAACGCAATTCCTCCACTGTTTTGTGGGTTTTGTTCCCACGGTGTTCCATTTGCAGCAAAACTGACCCAAGCCCTTCGTTCTCTGGATCAGTACGATTACAACTATACCCCATATGTGTAGGTTTGTTATGTTTAAATAGTGTAAAAATAAATTTAAACGTTGAAAAACAATATTTTTTTTTTTACTTCGTCATATTCCGACCCCCATAACTTTTTTTTTCGTCACATTCACTGAGCTGTTTAGGGGCTCATTTTCTGCGGGACAATCCATAGTTTTTATTGATACCATTTTGGAGTGTGCGTGACTTTTTTATCACATTTTATTACATTTTTTTGGGTAAGAGAAGTAGTGAAAAAATGGCAAATCGGACATTTTGACCCTTTTTTCCGTCACGCAATTCGCCGTATTGGAAATTTTTTTTGATATTTTAAAAGTACGGGCGTTTTCGGTCGCGGTGATACCCATGATGTTTATATTTATTTTTATTTAGGTATTTATTTTTTAATTATACTGAAAGGGGGTGATTTTAAATTTTTTACATATTTTTTAACTTTTTTTTATTTTTTGTGATTATTTTAAGGATCATATATGACCATATATATAATGTTTTTTTAATTTTTCATTTTGAGCAATCAGGGATTTTTAAAACTCAATTTTAAGTCCCCTTTGCTCATGCCAAAATAAGAATTGCAGATTGAAAGCTGTAAACCTCAACAGCGAGGTTTACAGCTTTCAGATCGAGTGCAGACACCCTGATTGACCACACGGGGTGTCTGCACAACACGCGTGCGCGCTTCCGGGTTTTTAACGCTGTTAGATGCCGTGATCTCACGTGATCTAATCTAATGTCATCTAATGCCTTTATTTACCGCGATCGGCATTATTGCCGGTTGCGGTAAGTAGCGGCAGATCTCTGCTGTTTGAAAAATTGTTTTGTTTGTTTTTTTTTGGCACTTCTTAAACCACTTTTAGAATGCACAATTAAATGATTTTTTCCCATTACTGTAATTGAATTGTACTTACACATTGACAGGTATTATTTGAAAACACTTTAAAAGGTCATCTTGAGTCTTGGTAAAGTTAAACCAATCATCCACAGTTCTTCTACCATGATCTGGTAAAGTGGTATATGCCTCAGGGTGTGGGGGTACACAGGACTGCTCTAGCAACCAGCAATGTTTACTCAGGATGGCGATACAGTTGAATGTTGTGATGCAGCATGAGATCCAGTGTCTCCACGACGTTCACAGTCATAGGCCACAGACACTAGGCCTGAAGCCTATCAGAGGCTGGCACAGGCGGCGCAGTGATATCATAATTATCACACTGCATGAGCCGGGCTGCAAACAGCTCAGGACACAGATCATAACAGGCCTGTGTCCTGCACTGAATCCCTGACAGCAGCATGGAGGTATTTGCATTTGTTACTTTTCTTCGGCAGCATGCTGTTGGGCCACTACAGGAGGCCATTATTATAACTGAGGGGCACTATGGGGACATTGGTACTACCTGGGGACCTATAAGGGAACTTTTTTTTCTATTTGCGCACATTGCAAGGGTTTATTAGTACTACTGGGAGCACTATAAGGGGGAATATTTTTTTATACTGGCACACATTGTAAGTGGGCATTAGAACTACTGGGGCAATATAAGGGAGTATTTTTTGTTCTACTGGCACAACATAAGGACCTATTAGTTCTACTGGTACACTAAGTTTTTTGTTTTTTTTTGACTGACGCACATCATGAGGTGGCATTAATGCTACTGCTGGAAAGTAGAAAAGTAAGAGGTCTGTATGACAAACTCTGCAGAGATCAGACATAGCTGAAAGAAGTCATCATGGTGGTCTGGTCAAGATGAGAAAGAAGAACATCTATGTCAGAGGATATGTTACTGGATGTCATAGATATGTAGAGATGTGTTCTCCTGTATGCTTGGTAACGCAGAATCTAATTTAAAAGTAATAGTCATTTATCATGGGTTCTGGATGTGGCACCTGTCACTTTGACAGGAAGATTGGCACTGCATGCTGAGGTATTCTTTATGTCAAATTTGAAGGAACTGCTGACAGAAGCTCGAACAGTGCCTATGACATCAGTGTGAGAATAGTCATGTTTTGTTATTTATCACTGATTGCTTCCTTGGGGTTACTCAGTTTGAACCTCTTGTCCCTAGGGAGTACTTGGAGGGAAAAGTTTGAGAACCACTGATCTAGTGGTCCCCATAAAATTATGTGGGATTATCCTTTAACTATTCCTGTGATAATCAAACTTTTACAAATTGTGCCAGTTTCATCATGTCTGGATAGTTACTGTTATCACACCAAAAAATGCTTCTATAAGATGCTTATATTATGGTATTGCTGTTTGGAAGTGCTTGCTCTTAGCTAATAATGGCGCCTTTTGGTCTTGCAAGTTTTCATATGGTGCACATGCATTTTAACAGACTCTTGAACTTTTATAATAGCACAGTATGATGACCCTCTTTAGATCCACTTTAACAACTACATCCTCTTTTGTAAATGTACAGCACAGACAGCAAAGCAGTGGCCATTATAATTATCAACTACAAATGTAGTGAAAGTATTCAAAGTCCTTGAGTGGGATAAGTTAAAGAAAAACTCCCGCAAAAAATGTTATTCTCTGACCTGTTAGAAAGGTACATGATGCAATCTGTAGTGAATGTCATTTTCTTACCACTGTCTGTATTTGTGAGTTATATCTCCCTGATGCTTCTCATCTGTGCCATGTGACCAGCAATCAGTCTCACCAACTGACGCATCATCTTACGTGTGGACAGGAAGTCTATTTCTCTATGCATTCCTATGGGAGCCTCACTTTCAGTCTCATAGTAATGAATAGAGAAGTAACTGGCTTCCTGTGCTGTGTCAGTTGCAGATCAGAGAGTTGGTCACATGACACAGCCACAATTAGAAGAGAGGGGATAGCTCACAGATACAGTCACTGATGAGAAGATTACATTCACTACAGATTACATCATGCACCTTTCTAACAGGTCAGAGAATAAAAATTTTTGCGGGAGTTCTACTTTAAAGGGGTTGTGAAGTGGGTAAATATTAGTGACTTATCTTCAGGGTAGGTCAGCAATATCAATATCAGGTCCTACTCCCAGCATCCCTCACGTTCAGCTGTGTGAAGAGGAGGTGGCACTTACGTGAGTATTCCTTCCTCTTCATATTTACCTGCATGTCATCTCACTTGTAGAGACGGTGCAGTATAAATACAACTGCTAATCCCATTCTTTTTTACACCAGAAACTGAAACCTATCCAGTTTCACATCCAAAGGAGAAGATGATCCAGCACCTGGAGATAAAATCTTATTTATTAGAAATTTATTAAAACAGTAAATGCGCTACAAGGCAACAGTCCCTCTGTACATGGTCTACATACATGAGACCTCACTCAGTCCTTGACATAACAATATTCACAAATATCCCCCTATTTAAAATACACACCCCATCACATGGGCTGTCACATGGTATAATCACAGAAAATGCACTGGTAGGAACATCAGAATTAACCCCTATTATGACATACAAAATAAGGAGACAAGTAAAGCAAACAAAATGATACTCAACCTGTGATCAATAAAAATCCTGATGTCTATTTAACCCCTTAATGACTGGGTCATTTTGCACCTTGTGACCAGGCTTATTTTTTAAAATCTGTCATGCATCACTTTATGTGGTAATAACTTTGGAACTTATCCAAGCCATTCTGAGATTGTTTTCTCGTGACACATTGTACTTCATGATAGTCATAAATTTGAGTCGATATATTTCACTTTTATTTATGAAAAAATCCCAAATTTACCAAAAAATTTTTAAAATTTTCAAAATTTCAATTTCTCTGCTTTTAAAACAGAAAGTGATACCTCCATAAAATATTTATTACTTAACATTCCCCATCGTTACGGACGTCGCAATACCTAATATGTATACCTTTTCTTATTTATTTAAGTTTTACAAAATAATAGCATTTTTTAAAACAAAAAAATTATGTTTTAGTGTCTCCATAGTCTGAGAGCCATAGCTTTTTTTATTTTTTGCCCGATTGTCTTAGGTAGGGTCTAATGTTTTGCGGGATGAGGTGGCGGTTTGATTGGTACTATTTTGGGGAGCATACGCCCTTTTGATCGCTTGGTGTTTCACTTTTTGTGATGGTAGGTGACAAAAAAATGTCTCTTTTGGCACTGTTTTTATTTATTTCTTTTTTTTACGGTGTTCACCTTCACCTGAGGGGTTATCATGTGTTATTTTTATAGAGCTGGTTGTTACAGACGCGGCGATTCCAAACATGTTTAGGGTATTTTATTTTCTTTATTTTTACCCAATTATAAATGTGCATATATGGGAAAATGTTAGACTTTTTTTTACACTTTTTTGACTCAGACCCACTTGGTTCTTGAAGATCCAGTGGATCTGAGGACTCTACAATATACTGCAGTACACAGAGAAATGATGGAAAAGAGGAAAATGGAAACAATGAAAAAGGAAAGGAAAAAAAGTGGAAAAAAGGAGAGAAGGGGAAGGAAAAAGACACAAAAGAACGAAAAGAAAAAGAAGGAAAAGGATGAATACTGAAAAATTTTACTTCCTTTCCACTTCCCCTATCTTATAATCTGTGCTTCTTACATTATATATGTACAGCGCTATTTATACCCATATATCTATCCCACACTCTTTATTCCCCTTATTTTGCCCCTTTGTATCATGGCTGCTGCCCCTTCAGTTCCCTAACACGCAAGCGTAGCTTCTTTACAGCCCTCGCCCTCATCCAAGATGGCTGCCTCCATCTCTAGCACTCACTGCGCATGCCCCGCACGTCCTTTCACCGGACTTTCCCCTTACTGCGCCGGCATTTAAACACACCTCTTTCCCCCAGCTCCCTACACTAGCGTCCTCCACGTGGGACGCCATCTCCCGATACCACCGCACCCTCCAGCCAGTCTTCAGGTACCTAGTGCTTCCACCTTCTCCCGCTCTCCTCTATTCTTATATCTTTTCCATTTATTTCTCGCCCGCAATTTACTTTATCTTACTTACCTTATCTTTCACCATGTTAGCCAATAGGACTTGTCCCTCTGCAAAAGTATTTCAGCCTTGAACCTGCTACCACCTTACATTGTTTCATTATACCGCTACATGCTACTATTCATTTCTTTTAATATCCAGTGTGTCCAACCTTATATTTTTTTCCTGATTTATGTCTTTTCGCCTTTTTATATACCACACTCCATTTGTTGTCATACTTTTACTATATTTTACTTTTTCAGCGATTCTTTGAAAAAGGTCGTGTTCTGACCGAAACGTCAAGTAAAATAATCGCAAGCCTGAGCACAATTCCAGTACTATATACGGAGATTAAACTGGAGTGTTAATTTCACTGGTTACACCCCCCTTTTTTTTCGTTTTCTTTTCCTTTTTTTCACTTAATGGATGTGTTGGTGACACGAAGTAAAACACTCTTTATTTCGGCATACAATTTTGTGAGTGCGTGGTTTCATTACTTTACTTTGATCTGGAGACAATCTCCTTATACCACAGCACCCGCCACAAAAGTGGAGTGCATGTCCTATCTACTTCATTAACATAACATCATGACATACACAGTATGTCGTTAGTCATTAAGGAGGATAATCCTATAATCCTTGAGGATATCTTGTTTGTAACAAAAAAAACTGAATATGTTTTATGATTCAAAAGCTTCTTGATATGGTCACCTCCCTTTTGGGGTCGAAACACTCTTTCTATACCTTGGAAAGAAAAACTGGAAAAATCATATTTGTGATGACGGGGATAAATCATTGATTGCCAAACTGAGCCTGTTATTTTTGTCAACATCTATAGCCGTCAATATCGACAAATTGTGAAAACTATCCGTACATTTATACCGGTCTTAGATCAGGGTGAAACAATGATGGAGATTTTGAAATATGGTGTTCGTTTTGTTTCTAGGAGCGCTCGCACTCTGGGCAATATTGCATTGCCGAGTGCATTTACTGTGGGAACTGTGCCCAATAAAACCTGGCCATCTTATCCAGGGACGTACAAATGTGGACAGCATATGTGTAAAGCGTGTAGGTTTGCAAAGGTAGGCAACTCTTATGTAGTGTGCACCATGTCAGAGTAACATAGAATATGTACTTATATTAATTGTAATACCTTTCATATGGTATATTTAGTTATGGTACTTGTTCTGCTTGCAACCTACAATATGTAGGACAAACGTCTGGTCCCTTGAAAGTACGCATAAGTAAACATTTATCTGATGCTGAGACTGATAAAATCAATGATTTATCCCTGTCAAAACATTTCAGGGATGTACACAAATGTGATTTTTCCAGTTTTTCTTTACAAGGTATAGATAGGATTATGGGTCTTTATTGATCATAGGTTGAGTATCGTTTTGTTTGCTTTACTCTCCTTATTTTGTATGTTATATTAAGGGTTAATTCTGATGTTCCTACCCGGGCACTCATTTTACTGTGATTATTCCATGTAATAGCCAATGTGATTTTAAATAGGGGAGTGTTTTATAATCTTTTTTTTTTTTTTTTCTTGAGTAAGGTCTGAAACATGTAGACCATGTCCAGAGGTATTGTTGCCTTGTAGGGCATTTTATGTTTTAATAATTTTCTATTAAATACATTTTTTTTCTTCAAGTGCTGGATCACCTTTTCATTTGGATGTGAAACTAATTTTGCTTTTCCTGGGTCTGGGCATGGAGGCATGCATTATGTGGTGAGCTGATTGCACCAAAACTTATGCCAGTTTTTTTACCTAAAGATTTTAAATATGTCTGGCCACATAGCCCCACTTTTGCACCCCCCCCCCTTTTTTATGCTGTGACTGACTTGAAAGAGCAAAAAAATAAAAAAATTAAAATTTTAAGCACAAAAAACAGTTTGTACAAGAAAAGCTTTCATCAAGCCAAAAGTATTGCATAGAGCTTTATAAATTCTCCTATGAACTGTTTCATTTATTAAGTTGTAAGTTTTACAATTACATCTTTTCCCTCAAGTTCGTGAGGCAGAACTAAGGAGACTGCGCAAAATCAACATGGAGTTTGAGGAGCAGAATTCCATCTTACAGCGACACACTGAGAGTATGAATAGTGCCAAAGAGAGACTAGAACACGAATTGTTACAAGAAGAAAGACAAACGATGATCCTTCAACAACAACTGCAAACAATTCGACAGATTCTGCTCACAAGTTTCTCATCACTACCAATTCCTGGTAAGTCAGTCAATATTTAACACCAATTATACTGATGCCGACTGTAGCCTAACAATGTTCTCATAAAAGATGCAGCAATCACCGAAGGCTCAAATAATGACACTTTATAAATCTAGCATAATCTAGTCTAGTCAGATATGCATTGTGCAGGTTTTCAGGCTTTCAACTTGATGATAATTGGTGCACTCGGATTACGGCTCCTCAGACATTGTTACCACATTAATGGCACACAACAAGTTAAAACATAGTGCACAAATTACAATGTCTACAAAAATGTTTCTTTTCTTCACAAAATTGTATACTACAAGCAGATATAAGAAAATGTGTGTGTATATATATTATATAAAATAATTATGCAAACATTTTAGTGCAATCAATTTCACATTTGCAAGCATAATAGGCTCAGATATACGTTTGAGTCTCTACTTATGGCTGCTTGGCATAAAACACTGGAACACAGTCCAAAATTCAATTGTAATCCACGTGAGGTAATTTTGTAATCAAAACAGGTAATGTGTAATCCACATGGATAATATAAAATAGCAGCTAATAGAGAACCCTTTTTGCAAAGTGGGCGCGCTGAGGTGCAACTGGGAATTTTCTGCAGAATGGGGGGAGTCCCGACAAGCCATGTCCATCTGGGTGAGAGTCAAACAGGGGGCAATAAAAACAACATAAACTAAAAACAGGTGCCAACTAGCTCTCACCTGTCCGGTGCAGTCCATGTTGTGGCTCCCATAGATCAGACAGAGGTGTCCTTTAAATCAGCCAGACTGACAGCCAGTAGAATGGTTCCTCAGATGAGGAACCTGAAGTCCTCCTCGCTGGAACTGCTACTGAATGACATCAGAGCATGCTCCTGCCTCCTGTAGGCCAAGCTGGCTGCCGTGGTGGAGGTCCACTGCCCTCTTCTGCCAGAAGTCGGACTTGACCGGGTCCGGGTGGTGGTCACACTGGTGAGCGCTGCAACCACTTGCGCCTTCACTTTTCTGGATACTCCTGCCGGGACAGCAGGGGTAAGGACTTCTGGCTGCAGAGGTTGAGCCAAGGTTGCACCCAGGGAAGAACCGCCAGCTCCCCTGGCTGCTGCTGACTTCATTTTCCAGGGTAGTTGGTACTGGATCACCGTGGACTAGAAAGTAAACAATGATGTCGTCAGCTGACCCGGCTGAAAGAACTGTGATGATGGTGGTGGCAATCCAGGGATCAGAGGCTCTGTCTCTGGCTTCTTCCTGAAACGGAGGGTGCCATCTGGTGACTCCTGTAGGCAGCGCACACGTCCTTCACCTGGTGGTTCCTCCGACCAAACTTCTGGTGTTGCAGATGCAGGTACCAGGGGCTTAGATAATAAGGTAACCCCGGTAGCAAAGGGGCCTTTCAGAGATGTCCTGGGGGTATATTCCACCTGATCCCCCACGTATAGGCTGTGACATGGTTGGGGCAGGTACGGCCGTTTCACTGACCTGTGGCCCACAAAGTACTCCTTGTTGTCCTCAAGGAAGCCACAGCCTCGCTCCACTGAAAACAATAGGACGGTTCCCTTACGCCCCTCCAGTGTAGGATCTCCCGGCCTCGGATGGTCCAGTACTTGGATGACCCAGTCCTCCACCGCATTCTTGTAGTCCCATAGGGTCTGGGCGTGGGCCGTCACTGATGCTGGCACGATGGGTTTCTGCCGCATGGAAGGTGTTGTTGTAGTTGTTCTCCTACTGGGCAGCGGAGTGGACACTCCAGCCGCCTCCGCCACACCAGCCGTCACCGCGAACATCGAGTCAGGACCCGGTGGGATTTTCTTGGCCAATTGTGACACCATCTCTCCCCACTTTGGTCGCAGTTGCTTCGCCATGCTGTGGTATCTTGTTCACCGCTGGCTTGAACTGGAGAGGAGGGCGAAGTAATGAGGGAGGAGTCTTTACTCCCTATAGTTAGTTCCCGGTGGGCCGGGCTGGTTTTTCCTGCTCTTGAGGGGCCGTATCATCATTTTCACGCTTCTGGGGGCCCGGCGGGGGGGAGGGGGGGTGTTAGAAGTATTCGTACGTAGCATTAGCGTTCAAAATTTTAAGAACATTTACGAATAATATTAAGCGAATCTGAATAAATCCGGATTCACTTTGGGGTACGAAAAATGGAGGATTCAATACGAATCTGAAGCGGCGAATAGATTCGCTCATCTCTAATAACCAATTAAGAAAATGTTAAGTGAATGAAAAAAAATGGTATTTTTCAGGAAATTGCGTTGGGGATTTGTTCAGTGTCCTCAATGCTGGGCAATACTAGCAAATATTTATTCATTATTATTTGAATGTGAAAGCACCATTAATTTCATGATGCTGTACATCAAATGAAGGTTACACATATATAATATAAAAAATACAAGTACGATAAACATGAAACTATTAACAATCTGGTACAGAGGGGGGGAGGACCTGCCTGTGAGAAATTACAGTCTACTAGGGAAGGTGAAGGACACAGTAGATGAGGGTTGCATGGTCATCTGGTTGTATGGTGGCAGCATGCTCATTGTAGGTGGTAGGCTTTCCTGAAGAGGTTGATTTTCAGGTTGCTTTTGAAGGTTTGGATATTGGGGTAGAGTCTGATGTGCTGGGGTAGCAAGTTCCAGAGCATGAGGGATAAACACGAGAAATCTTGTAGATGATTGTGTGAAGAACAGACGAGAGGAGAACAAAGAAGGAAGTCCTTTGAGGATCAGATTATTGTGTGTGGGGATGTATTGGGAAATCAGATGAAAGCTGTAAGGAGGGGACAGGTTTTGGGCTGCCTTATATGTAGTTGTTAGTGTTTTGAACTGAATTTGATGGGCAACGGTGAGCCAGTGAAGGGAATGACAGGAGAGAGGCAATGCAGGAACGAGGGGAGAGGTGGATTAACCTGATGGCAGAGTTGAGGATACTGTAGATTGAAGGGGTGTGAGAGTACTAGATGGAAAGCCACAGAGTAGGATGTTGCAGTAGTCTAGACGGGAGATTACGAAGGCTTGCACTCAGGGCCGGTTTTAGACAAAGTGTGGCCCTGGGCAAAATTGAAAGTGGGGCCCCAAATCCTGAAATATTGGACCAGAAGTCTGACAGGACTTTGTAGGCACAGACAGCGGTTGCAACCACCGCAGCTGATTGTAGACTGCCATATTATATCTCTTTAGCCTTTCAACTGTAAGCTGATGATCGTGAAACCTCTTTGGGTATGTTCACACAGAATATTTGCAGAATATGGTGCAGTTTATAAAACCACAAGCAGAAAAAAAGGGGTTGTCCCATTTGGCCCCTGAAGTAAAGGGAGAGCACAGTGTGCATGTATGGTCATTCTTCATTATACTATGATGAGTGGCTGATCACTGGCAATTCCATAGCAGTGAGTAGAGATATTGCTGTGCATGCACACTGTTATGGAGGTCTGTGGAGGACACTGTTATGGAGGTCTGTGGAGGACACTGTTATGGGGGATCTGTGGAGGACACACTGTTATGATGGATCCATTGATTTGAAAAAAAGGCACTGCATACAAATGTGCAGCACGCCAAATTTTTGTATCCTGCAGAGTCCAGTAAAAAAAATACAAATGTTAACGTATATGTTTTTTTTTTTTTTTTTTTTTTTTACAATGGAACTGTATGGTGTAACGGACGCCACTGTATGGATCTGTCTTAGGCATCTATTAATGTATACATTTTTTGAATACATTAAATGGATGGAAAAAATGTGATGTGAACACAGCCTTAGTGCCAGAATAAGCACCATGCCATGTACAGGAAATACAGGGCACAGTATAATGCACTTGAATCTATATACTATAAAGATATTAGCCCTACCCTGGAATAATAACACAATTAGGGGGTAATTTATTAAACAGAAATACGCCTATATTAGGCGTATTTCTGACACAGATTTTGGCGCACAGGTCCTTTGCGCCGCAATCTGCAACTTTTCCCCACTCATGCCAGGTCTAAAAAAGGTGACACTGGCAGGGAAAGGGATACAGTTATTGCCATACAGTTATTGGATAACACCTCCATACATTCACCGGCTAACACCTCCATATAGTGACCGGATAACACCTCCGTACAGTAACTGGATTCCACCACCATACAGTGACCGGATAAAAGGGTATAACAGGGCACAGTACTAGGAACGACTAGGGGCACAGTACAGGGTATAGTAAGAGGGCACAATGCAGGGTATAAGGGGGCATAGTACAAGGTAGAGGGTACACTCACGCAACCCTGTGACGTTAGAAGATCCTTATGGTGCATGCAGTTTAAACACCACCGTAATGAGAAGCAGAGAAGTGAGACAGGGGCCCGGGGGCATAAGCAGCACCTGACGCCCTTTCCCCCCCCCCCCCCCCCCAGAGAACAGACAGTCACAGTGCAGACTCACATCTCTTCACACTGCTACTCCAGCCCTGCGGTCTCTCTGCTCCTCAGGCAGCACGTCCTGTGTAGAGGGGGCGTGTCTGAAGCTTGTCAGGCAACTTTCCTGCTCTGCTGGAGTAAAGAGCGGGCGTGTCTGAAGCCCCGCAGCACAGGAGCTTCTAAGGGAGACAGCAGCCGCCATCTCTGTACGCTGTGGAAATAGGCTTTTACACCAAGGGAGCTGCGGTTAGTGAATTAAACTTATCAAACAGCAGGGGGCCCCCTTCGGAGAGGGGGCCCTGGGCAATTGCCCTGTTTGACCCCCCCAACGCCGGCCCTGCTTGCACTAGAAACATAGAAACATAGAAGATTGACGGCAGAAAAAGACCACCTGGTCCATCTAGTCTGCCCTTTTATTATTCCTTTATTGTTATCTTAGGATAGATACATGTTTATCCCAGGCATGTTTAAATTCAGTTACTGTGGATGTATCAACCACCTCTGCTGGAAGTTTGTTCCAGGCTTCTACTACTCTTTCAGTGAAATAATATTTTCTAATGTCGTTCTTGATTTTTCCCCCAACTAACCTCAGATTGTGCCCCCTTGTTCTTGTATTCAGTTTCTTATTAATAACCCTTCCCTCCTGAACTTTATTCAGTCCTTTAACATATTTAAAGGTTTCAATCATGTTTCTTTCCTTTCTCTTCTTTAGTTCTATGCTTTAGACCTTCCACCATTTTTGTAGCTCTTCTTTGGACCCGTTCTATTTTAGCAATATCCTTTTGCAGGTGAGGTCTCCAGAATTGAACACAGTATTCCAGATGTGGTCTCACTAGAGCTCTATACAGAGGGATCACAATCTCCCTCTTTCGGCTTGTTATACCTCTAGCTATGCAGCCAAGCATACGATTTGCTTTCCCTACCTCCTGGTTGCATTGGTTACTCATTTTGAAGCTGTCAGAGATGACTACCCCCATATCCTTCTCTTCTGAAGTCTTTGTTAACACAGAACTGCCAATACGATACATGTTAAACAGAACAGGACCCAGAACAGATCCTTGTGACACCCCACTTGTAACCAGCCTCTGCTCAGAATACACTCCATTAACAACAACCCTCTGGTATCTGTCCTTCAGCCAATTGCAGATCCATTGAACTATCCAGGGGTTAAGTCCAATTCTTGATAACTTATCTATCAGCTCTTTATGAGGAACCCTATCGAAAGCTTTACTGAAATCCAGGTAGGCGATATCCACAGCACCACCTTCATCCAGCACTTTAGTTACATAGTCAAAGAAATCAATGAGATTAGTCTGACATGATCGGCCCTCAGTAAAGCCATGCTGGTTTGGGTCCATCAAGTTGTTTGTTGTTAGGTGGTCAGTTATCTTCTTTTTTAGTAGAGTCTCCATCATTTTTACCACTACAGATGTCAAGCTGACTGGCCTATAGTTACTAGCATTTTAGTTGACTCAAGGGTGAGGAAGGAGAGAATATGAGACATGTTCTTGCGTTGAAAGCAGCAGGTGGAGGGAAGTGTTTGAATGTGTAACTTAAAGGACAGGGCATTTTCAAATGTTATCACCAGGCAGCAGACCTGCAAGACTGGAGAAACCATTGTGCTATTAACTATAATGGATAGGTTGGATAGGGGGTGGAGTGACATGGTGGAAAGTTGATTAATTTAGTTTTCTCTATTTTTGAGATGTACACTGACGAGCAAAAGGGCAACAATGTTTTGAACTTTTGACTTTCAGGCTCTATACACTGTATCTCACTATCCACAACAGCTTCTAGCGCAAGACTATCATTTTATAGACAATCATCTTGTCTATCTCATACATAAATTGGACTTGCAAATATTTAGCATATGATTAGTTTTCTCCTAAAATTATACATTTTAATTTTTATTATTTTGTAACTCTAACTTTGGCTTTCAACACTGCCTGAATTCTACTGGCATGCTCTTGATCAGATTCAAACATGTCACCCATTCACTTGGGTACGAATACAGCTTTTTCTTCAACTCTACTCACAAGTGTTCACTTGGGTTGAGGTCTGGGGACTATGGGGGCGAATCCACCACCTCTACTTAATTGTCATAAAACCATTTCTTTGTCAATCTCAAAGTATGCTTCGGGTTGTTGTCTCCTGGAACACTATGTTGTCCTTTTCATACCCATAGTACTCGAGTGTACAAAGTAGCTCATCTTGTAGGATATTCACATATAGCTCAGCATTGAGACCACCATCAATCCTGGTCAAGTATCCAACACCTTTGGCTGTGAAACTACCCCATATTATCAGGCTTCCTCCACTAAACTTGACAGTTCTCGAACCGTTAGCCCCCTTTTTCCTTGAGTCCAGTCTATTGACTTTTGTCTCATCGCTTCATATCACCTGTTTCCAATCTTCTGCTGTCCAGTGGTTGTACTTTTTTGCAAACTCGAGTCGACGTTTTTATGACGTTTTTATATTGAAGTCGAGGCTTCTTCACCTTTTTTTCAGGCCACCATTCCAATGATCTCACTATCAGCGTATTAGAAGCATACATGTTTATTGCGCCATAACTGATAGGTCTTGTGATGAGCTAACTTGTTGACTCCAATATTTTGACATCCACCTCTTGGCTTTGGAATGGATAGACGTACTTAATTTCATATTCTTAACTTTCATGGCACTCACATGAAGCAGTTTGGCAATTTTCTTGGCTAAGATACCGCTATCGATCAGCTGAATGATGCTGTTTCTCTTTTCTTCTCCTGGATTCGAACTAGTGACCTTTCACTTGGGAATCAACCTAATAACACAATGAGCTATTAGAGAATGTGAGAACAGGTTGTAATTTGTAAGTTGTAAAGGCAGTTCAACATGGACATGTTGATCCATCATGCAATACCATCAGGGAGGCATCTGATTGGCATCAAATTTATTTGGGAACAGGACATTAACCCCAAACAACAATTATACTGTATTCAGCATAAAGAAGAACAAGGAGTCCTGAAAGTGATGGTATGTTCCCCCCAGAGCCTTGATCTCAACTGCATCAAGTCTATCAAATATATAAAAAAAGTAGTTGAGCACACTCTTATTTGGGAAGTGATATGTTATTTATTATGTTAAAATAAAATAATATATGGACTAGTAGTTCAAGTATATATTAAACACATATGTGGAGGATACGTTAAAATGGCGTTCTCATGTATGGTAACATCAAACTTATTTACACTCACAATGCTTTGGGAGTGTGATATAACTAGGTTCACCTTATAGTAAGGGTACAAGAATCAACATCCAGTTTTATGCATATAACATAAGCTTCTAGTACAGGGCTGGCCAACCTGAGGCTCTCCAGCTGTTGTAAAACTACAACTCCCACCATGCCCTGCTGTGGGATGATAGCTGTAGGCAGACTGGGCATGCTGGGAGTTGTAGTTTTGCAACAGCTGGAGAGCCGCAGGTTGGCCAGCCCTGTTCTAGTATATCATAGAAAGGAGCTGAATATACACTGTTGGTCTCGTTTGATAGTTTATAGTTTAGCTCCCAAATGGCGCAATAAGGCGGAGGTAGTATATGTGTGTATATATATATATATATATATATATATATATACACTCAGTATCCATTTGTTGATTTCAAAGAAATGGCACTGAGATAAGTATCTGTGTGTGTGTATATATATATATATATATATATATATATATATATATATATATAGTCCGTAGTGCAAATGTTTGTCTCCAATATCTTACAATGTCTTATAAGTTAAATTAATCTGTTGCGCTAAAATGCTTTTCCAATTGCCGAAATGTATCCACACTTTCAATATGTTAGTACTTTAAAAGCATCTAGTATTCCTTTGGTAGGTGTACGTTACCCCCCCCCCCCCCCCTGCAGATTCTGTTCCTGAAGAGGGTACCAGTCCTCTGTATTCTCCGGCAGCACGATGCAGGTCGATGCGTGCGCTTTAGTGCGAGCGATGCAGCATCCCACTTGGGTTCCCGCTCTGTCTTTGAGTGGTATGGTAGTACAAATAGTAATTATTGATTCTGTGCATCAAGTCTATGAAGAGACCAAAGTCGTTGATTATGCCTCCATCCAAGATCTGTGGTTGGTTCACCAAGATGTTTGGAACAATCTCCCTGCCGAGTTCCTTCAAAAACTGAATTCCCAAAAGAGACCTCTCAGCTCGTGTATAACGTTTACAATATTAGTAATTTGTTAGACTTAGTCATCTGACTGTAGAACGTCCCTTTACATGTGCTTTAGTATTTAAAATGTAACTTTTATTTTTAAACCATAATTGAAACCACTACATAACATAAACTGTGACACTGTAAAACTTGCAGTAGGCAGCAGATTGTACCCTACATTCTATTAAATATATGAACAACACATTAGGACACTATTGATATCTTTCATAGTGTCACGCTTTTTAGGCACAAAGTAGCCAGCTACATGCATGCTAGAGCTGGGTACACATTGTTTCTCAAGTGTCTATTATTGCCCTGTCAGTAGTTCTAGAAATGATTATCTGCATCTACTACTGCTCCTAAAACACACACACACACTGCCTCCCGACATGTTTCTCCAGCAAACCGGCGTCCTCAGGGGGTCAGGCAGGTATGTTTGTTGGGGCGGGGACCTCCCTTTATTAAAGGGGTTGTCTGAGTTTATATATATATATATATATATATATATATATATATATATATATATACATATATTGTTAATGTAATTTAGGATAAGTCCCAAATTAGACTTAATACTCAGTTGTCTGTGGTGTTCAAATTATGTTAAATTTCCCCCTTCATGGCAAGAGGGTGCGGCCGCAGCACAAGAAATGCACGTCCAGTCTCATTGCTGATCATGCAGATCTCTCCTGGTTACACCCAGGGAGCTAATTTTATTAGAAATACATGATGGTGTAATCACACCCCCCTTTGTCATCAATTTTAATATGTCCAATCACAATCATACAAGTTTACATTGAACAACAAATCAAAAGTGTTATAATGGCAGCCAATGGGATACACATTACTTCATCTATCTGGGAAATTCCATATGCATATATTAACTTCTGCTAAGTTCCTGTTTTCCTACAGACATATCAAGTGATTATGAGTCATTTTTATTTTTAAGCATATGTGACATCTAATGGAGCTTAGAGATTATAAGATATAAGAGATATGGATATAAGGAGATGGAGACCACCTAATAATGAAATATACAACCCTAGCACAATTGTGTTCACCAACTAACTAAATTTCTTTAACAGTTTTCCTCCTCTTGAACATAATTTGCTAATAGTCTAAAGAGAGTTTCCCAATTGACTATATTCAGTTCAAACCAGGGCCTATGGGCCATCCATTAATCTGAGGTGTATCGATCAGGACAGACCCTATATCATCAATGCAGATCTTATATCTGTTCGTTCTCTGTTCATGGGATGGAGAAGGAGACACAAGTAAATAAGTGTCTTCCTCCTCTTGTACACAGCCTGCTTAGGTATCCAGAGGACTCCCCCAATGACTACATTCTGACTGGATTCCCCAGATCAGGGCTGATAAGCCATTCATCATCTATGGTAGACTCCACTGGACACTCAGCATTTTTCCCTGCATTTTCCTTTAAGTTATTCCAAGTTATTCCCTGCACAGCACAGGGGCACAATCAGAAGCGAGGCAAAATGTCCAATAATCATCAGAGTTCAAAGTTGTCATGTCTACGATGTCTTCTCAGTTCTCATCTGAATCGTCAGGTTTAGTATTCACAGGCTGGATTGATGTATATATGTATATTCCTCTTTTGTAGATTCTCCATGATTCACATTCAGTATACAGGTTATTATTAAAGTCAGGTGATGATGATAATATCTTCTTTCTGACCTTACTGCCAATTTAATCAGAAACAACAAATTTAGTATCCTTTTACAAAGAGAGCATCAACCATCAACCTATCATTTTACTTAACTAAATCAGTTAATTGGGTTCAGTCAACACAGCAAATCAGTCTAATCAATGGACAATTCTTTCTTAGAATTAGTGGCTCTATAAATCTCCCTTAACCTCTTAGTATACTCCACTTCAGCAGCCACCCAAACCATACCATCCTTATCATGACATGTGCATAGTATGATCTTTTTTCCTTCCTCAATAAAATCTGCTCCGGTACACGTTGTAATGGAACCTGTAAAGGACCTCTTTTCTTTCTTCAAACTCAGGGATGGTTAGCTAAGTTGCAGACCACTGAGCGGTGAGGTGGCAGCCATCTATATGCATCCGTTTCACATACCACATACCATCATCATTTTTCGATTGCTCGATACTTGCCAAGTGGGTTGCTATTCTTTCAGTATGTTATAGACCAGCCAGTTTTTTTTTTTTTTTTTAAATCTGCTTAAACCTTTGTTAGTGAAGTTAGGACATAAATTAGAACATAATGGGGCAAAGATGTAATACTCAGACTTTACTCAATAATCCAATCCTGATTAAACAATATCCAAGTGAGTCCACACCACCTTTCCTCTCACTGTGTGGATTATTTGCTAATTCTATAATCTCTCATCATTTTGCAAACTTCATAAGCATTAAGTATATTATCAATGTAAATATGTTTGGCTTCACCAATGTTGGAATGGTGAACACAGCACTCATTAGGGACCATCAAATCTGGGATCCAAACCTTTCCTTTATATGAACTAGGTACTAGTCTTTGAGTCCAGATCTAAAAAGGAATTACACACATGTTTATGTTCAACAGTCAGAGCTGACCTGTAAGGGCTCCTACCACTTTAGGAAAGACAAAAAGTGTCAAGTGCTCTACATCCAGTAGTCCT
This sequence comes from Rhinella marina, assembly GCA_900303285.1. Lineage (NCBI taxonomy): Eukaryota > Metazoa > Chordata > Amphibia > Anura > Bufonidae > Rhinella > Rhinella marina. The sequence goes on along the minus strand of ONZH01028467.1, from coordinate 112,622 downwards.
CTACTTACTACCTCAGCCAGTATCTTCTGTTACTCTTGCTTTTACTACAGGCCAGGTGTTTCCTGAAAAATAGATCAACATAGACAAGGACATATTCATGCTGCCCCACCTTTGGAAACTTAATGCAGTCCATCTGCAATCTCTGAAATAGGCAAGATGGCCTAGGTATATGCCTTTCTGGAACTCTCAAAGTTCTTCCAACATTATTACAGGCCCACATGTAACCTTGGACAAACCTGGTGGCAGCGCTGCTGGACCCCTGGAATTCCCACCATCTCTCCTCCTGACACATACATCAACCCATGTGCTGAATTCATCATCAACGGGCAGAGTGCACTTGAGAAGGCACCATTTTACCTACCCTCCAGAGCTTGTTATCACTCCTTGCTCTTACTTTAGAGGTCTTCTGGGCCTGGGTTGGCCGAGTCACGTAAACCTTAGGTTGGCTTCAGGTATTGGCTGGAGGTCTGCAGTTATAGCAGTTTAATCTCCCAACTTGTTGTCTTTTTTTCTTTTTTCTTCTTCTGGACAGCATCAGGGCATAAAACAACTCTCACACACTCAGCACTCTTCATGGGTTTCCCATGGATCCAACAAAACCTCTGCTCCCCCAGATCAGACCATAATCATGGAAGATACCAAAGGCATATATGAAATCTATATGAATATTAGTTATCTGACCACAACCATCTTACCAGCCTCAGTGAGTGCCTTCAGCTCTACCTCCCGTACTCACATTACAGAAGGGAGTGGTATTTAGGTGACAACATCAGTTTAGGCACTGACAGCATATCCTGTCTTCTGTGTGATCCATCTATACCATCTATGAGAGAAAACTCAATATTTGACAAAGTTATGAATCAGATCTGAATGTACTTGCTCCGTAGTTCATATGACCTCTAAACCTTTATGTAGTCTGGTAACTCAACCTCTTATCAAAATGCTGAAAATCTTCTGTAGACTCAAGATGCTCAAAGTGCTGTATCTCCTCCAGAACTCCGTGTTCATGGCCCACATGACTGTTATAAAACAATTATCTTAATACTTTTCAAATACTGTTACTTTTTTTTTTTCAAACAAATCAAATGCTCCCATCATGTTCAGAAAATAAAACAAAATAATCAGAAAATAAAAACCGATCGGAAAACCTTATCTATCATCTAGTTTTCATTGACAGATGAAATACTTGGTGACACAGTTACTTCAGACATTTCATTTGATTTTACCACATATTATTATACTTATTTGATGATTTTGCTTACAGACCTCTTATAAACACACTTGTCTGAATACCACATATTAATAACGTTTTTAAAACAAACCAATCTTATTGTCTTATTTTTTTCCCCACTTGCACGCTTATGCGACTTGTTAAAATTAAATGAACCAATTTCATTTTTTTTTCTCTTTCTCCAACTCTAGTGACATATCACACTATCCGTGTTTAGGGAGGAACACAAGAGGCTGTCTCTGTATAATATAATTCTACGTCACTCACCACACCCTCTGTCGTCTGGCAAAATGTAACTTCTCCTTTTTTGATCATTTCTAGCTAGATGTGTAACATGAAACATATAATGATTACGAACAAAGACAGACACGGGCCCATCACACACTTCACACACAAACAAATACAGTATGCATTGGAGCTCCAATAAAAACTCAAAAAAATATATGCATGACTCCATGAAAAGTTTTCAGCACAGAATCAATCAAAATGATATTTTATGCAGATCTGCCGAATATATGAATATATTAGGATTTCTTGGTCTTTTTCTTCACTCCTAAAAAAACAGATTAGGCACAATCCCCACCAAATTAAACATTTGGGAAAAAACAACAGGCTTCCTTGACGTCCATTAATTTGGGCTGCAAAATAAAACTCACAAAATCTTTAGTTTGCAAACAAACAAAATGAAAAATAATGTGCACATAATATCAAATGTAAGAATGAGCTCATCTTTTACCACGTGGATTTTCTTTTTGACTCAATTCTAATTATTTCCTTTCCTGGATATTATCGATACCTTAACCTTAAATTCTTATTAAAAAAAATCTACTTTCAAAAGAAACAGACATTATCCATACTTCCTCTTTTTCACGAACCGCAAAGTCTGGGAAAGAAGCCAAGCATACTCAAGCAAATCAAAGTTTTGAAACTTAAACTTAATAAACACTTAAGATTTTTTTTTCCTTTAAAGATAGGGTTTTTTTTTTTTTTTTTTTTTACTAATCACTAATGGCAGCAGTATATACTGACACATCTTCTTTCAAATACTACCACATCTGCCAAAACAATATCTGAAATGGGAACTACTGCAATTCTATGTTATCAAATAATCAGATTCTGATAAGAATCTGATTCTTCGCGGCTCATCCTCCTCTTCTACAGAAATTATACATTTATGACTACCGGGGACCCCACAAGAGACGGAAGACAAAGAAAATGCCGTTTAAGTCCCTCTCAAAGCAGCAGCCAGTACTTCCTCTTTTTTTCACTCCACTCATGTTTAACTCTTTCCTTTGCTTTTTAAAAGTAAAAACATATATACATACATATGTGTTCCCTTCCCAATTCTTTCTCCATCATTCTCTTTATGCCACCTTTGAACCACTGCTCCC